>VNKF01013945.1:168152-328841 GCA_008044355.1 Drosophila lacteicornis
TTTTTTTTTTTTGGTACTCAGTCTCCGTTCCGTTTCGTTCGTTCGATTCCCCCCCTTATCTTTTTTTATCACACTTATTATACCATTTTGTATCCCCACACATTATATTATACAATTACGATTATTATTATTATTATTTGGTAATAAAATCCATTTTTTATACATTTCTTTTGTCTCGTATGCTTGGGATGGCTGAAAGATTAATATAACGAAAAAGATGAGTAACGCCAGGCATCTTGGTGATCTTATATTGATCTTTTTCTAGACCATCCTGCTTGAAGAACAGTGCGTTTTCTTGCTTACTTCGGGAGTTAACGTCCAGATCAGCTTGGCATTGCATTTAATTACACTTTAGACTCGAAAACAACTGTTGTCGCGACTTCACTTTGCCGTTAAATTACTATTTCCCTAATGGCCATTACCCATTACACCCCTGACTGACTTCTCTAATTGATGTCTGTTCTGGAACAGATTTGCTTGTTATTTGCTCATTGAAATGATTTCTTCCGAAAATGTAATAATAATTAACCCTAGGTTGCCGCAAAACGCACTGTTACCCGTAGAGCTGGAAAAGAATCGAAGTTATCGATGTTTTTTATATGCCTATTATCGATTTTAAATCGATAAACATCGACGCTTTTCCAGCTCTTGAAAATAATCAAAGTTATCGATGTTTTTTATATGCTTAAAATCGATTTTAAATCGATAAACATCGACGCTTTTCCAGCTCTAGCTAGAGAGTACTCCATCAGCTATCAGTTGTAGATATTAAACATTTAGAAAAGAAAGGCAAATACATACAGTAAAGACGGCAACAAATTTATAAATATTATTAATATTAAATCTACGTATACGTATACATTAATAAATATATACAAGCGGAATATTGTTATAACAAAAACATAAAAAACTGAGTTTTTAATAAGGGAAAGAAAGAAAGAAAACAACAGAGTTTGGCTTCGTTTTCGGGATTTGCTTTGATCTTTATTTAGAAAATTATTGCGAGTCTTTCTCAATATATATATATATAATGATCTATATATATATGTAGAATGTGGTAACCTTACTCATATATCATCGTAATTCATAATTAAAAACATCTTTACATGACTACAGGCGATCGATCGAGTTTCTTGATTGGGTTAGACTACATACTTAATTTTCTGCTCAATTGCTTCGATTCAATTAAATTGATTAATTTGCGCTAGGTGAATCAATAATAACCGAAAAGGAACTGAGTTGGGGAAGGGGATGGGAATAGGGATGGGTATGGGTATGGGCATGGGGATGTACTTGCTCGAACAAAACTTAAGCGGTCCGTACATCTCTCGTTACATGTACGGGACGTGATGGGGAATAGTGGATAGTGGGTTCATGGATCGTGTGGAGTTATAGATAGATTTTATAAGTATAGATGAGAGAAATTGAAATTCACCTCGTTTTGTAGTATCATTCATGCCTAATACGGTTCTACACGGTTCTTTCTTCTGCCTCTTCCTCTCATTCCCTTTCTCTCTCACTCTTTGCGATCACTGATCAGTGATCGCTCGTTCGTTCGTTGATCGTTGACTTTGGATTGCGCCGATGCCGATTTGTCTGTCTTGAAGAAACATTTATGTGGGGAGAGGTGTGGCATAGAAGTTACCTGGGTTGGCTCTTCTTCTAAAACATATCATATCATCCTCTACTTCTCATTCCTATTCCAATTTGGGCTTCCATCATCATATATCCTCCAGATGACGCGTCGCTCCTGAAACGTGTGCCAGAGGGAAACGTATGAGTGAAGGGAGCCGGACGGGGCAGTAGGCATGGGACTCTGTGGCGGCTTAGACTAAGTTGGGTACACACAGATATACACATAGACGATATATATATATGGTGGTTAGATGCGGGTCCGGAGATCCTCTGAGTGTGTTGTGTTGGTGTGGCACGAACATCACAGACAGCCAATCGTGAGGGGGACAGATATCATATTGGGCCTAGAAATTTACCTGTTTTGAGGAGGGTTGTGGGGGCTACATATGGACGGACACTTTGGGTTTGGAAACTCTTTCACTCTCTCTCTCTCTATGTCTCTGCCTGTGCTCTCTGTCTCCCTCTCTGCCTATGCCTAGTGATTAGTATTTAATGCGATTCTTAAAGATCGTTGCAATTACCTCGTGGCCTCGTTGGGTGTCTTGGAATCTTGGCTTGAAGATTTCGCTGGGGGTTAGTAGTAGGTTTTCTTGTCTTAATTATAATACCAGAGTAGTGCTGCGGGGCGGCGGGATGGGAGGGTCGGGATTCACAGTACACCACACAACAATGACAGAGGGATATGTGTATGTTTTTACGAACAAAAATAAAAAGTAAATTTAAGTGGCGCCCGAGGAGGGACACTTCCAGCTCAAGTGACAATGGGTGTTTCATGCTTTCAGTGATCAATAATTCAGAAATTGAGTTGAGAATAAGAGTTGAAATTTTAAACTCCCAGGCTTTTAGTTAAAAATAATAACGGCGGATGACATTTATTTTTATAACTTTTCCTTTTCTCGATCCCAAACGTGTCGATCGCTCTTTTTTCCGAACCAAAGTGCCCGTATATTCATTTCTTAAAAATCTTGCTTGATTTTATGCGCTAGGACTATTATCGATAACATTATAATACAAAATGATGTGTTTACAAAATTAAATAAAGAATTAGAGGTGGAGAAATATCGATGTTCGGAATGGAAAACTTCGATGGTATCCTGCCAAACATGGATGTTTCTCTACTTCTACTATGAAATGGTTTAACCTTCGAAATACTTGCAAAATGAATCTACACCCATTATCACTCTTCATAGCTCTCTTATCCAACGTCCATCTCCTCTGCCCTTATACTAGGTACTCGTACTACAACTACGTACCTCTCGGAATTTCGACCCTAGGAACTCGGGAGCCCGGGAGACCAACACATCACAGACACACCCACACCCACGCACACACACAACGCAACGGACCCAGCAACCCATTCGCCAAGCCAAGCCAAAGCACATGCAGTTCGAGTCTCTCTAAGTCGCTATATGTTACTATATATATTTACATTCATCGTTTATCGTTTATGGTTCATGTGGGGTGTGTGTGTGGCGTGTGGTGTTGGCTGGGAGTGTGCGGGTGGAGGGGATTGCATGAGATGCGTGGATCTGTTTTTCTGTTTGGGTTAGTTAAGCGCAAAGAGATAAGGAGTAAGGCTTGGTAAATACCTGGTTCAGTCACTGTCCACAGTCCTCCCACAAGCGTTCGAAGAGCGCTACATATCACCCCGAAAAATGATCTCTATGTATATGCCTAAGTAAGTAGGGAACACTGTCTGAATACCTTTAAATATATAATGAATTGAGAACTGGAACTGGGAAATACTTTCAAACAGTATTCATGGGCTTCTATATACTATGATGCTCTTCTATATTGGTATAAAGATTATAAATTCTAAAAAGTATATTATTACTTGAAAGTTTATCTTTGTTTAATAATCATCAGAATAATCAGTGCAGACAAATTATAATTGCATGGCTAGATTTAGCCTTTTCTAGCATTATAACCTAATTTTTTAGGTTATTGCTATTTTTTGCCATATTACAGAATATTTTAGTTTTGTTTTTCTTCTCAAATCTAGACATAGAGTGTTAAATTTTCACTCATATAAATGCAATGTTGGCATTTGACTGCAGATTATAAAATTGAACTAACAAATAGTTAAAACCCTGCCCTTAAGTCAGTTTCCTCGGTAAAAAGTACGAAAAAAAAAAACGGATAACGCTCCCCCTGAAGCAACGCTCGATAACCCTACATAAAGAGGGAGTCGCAGTCAGTCGGATTTATCGATAGACAGAGTTATGGTACGAGTACGAGTACGAGTATGTCTACGGAGTATGTGGAGGGGCACACAGTGGCGCCGGAGAGTGTTACGTTTACGGGACAAATCAAGTGTGGGACTCACCTCTGCGCACTCGTTCTTGCCAGCTCTGATATATATACTGTCTCTGTTTTTTTTCTTTTTTTTTTACTGTTTTGATACATATTACTTTGAAAATTGTGTTAATGATTTTTTTTTTTTTTTTTTTTTTTTGGGGTACCTCGATGCTGCCTTTGCCGCGGCAGCTGCTGCTTACGGATTGCGAATTGGAGAATTGTTGGTCTTGTAGGTGTATTTAGTGAGGTTTCGTTGCGTTTGGGGGTCCTGGAACCGAACTTTCTGGCTTATGCTTCTAGGCGTCCGTCTCTGCGGTTGTTATTTTAACTTGACTCTTTTCTGTGTCTCTTTCTTTTAGTAGTTTGTCTTATGCTTAATTCCTTTTTTGTTTTTGCTTTTGTTTTTCCTTTTTGGTCTCTAGTAGCGACTGCGACTCCGGCTGCGGCAGTGCCTTTCGCGGCTATCGTGCCGGTAGTGGCTGTGATTATGGTTGTGATTATGATGGCGGTTGTTCCGGTTGCCACCGCCTCCTCCGCCGCCGCCGCCGTTGCCGCCACCGGGACCACCGCCGCCGCCGCCACTGCGCGAATACGAATGATGCGAGCCGTGATGCGATTTGTGGTGATCTGGAAAAGGCAGAAAGTAGTGTGGGACCGTGTGCAATCTCCATATGGGAGCAACTTACGGTGTCGCCGGTCCGAGGGCTGGCGATTCTGGCCATAGTCGCGACTCCGCTCCCGGTAATCGTTGCGTGAATCTCTGGAAGTTAAAAGGTTAGGGTTAAGGATTAAACAAGTGGGAAAGCTACAGTCGAGTGTGACCGAGTGTGACCGACTGTGAGATACTCGGTACCCAAAGCATTGTGGGTTAAATTAAATTAGACATGAACGTGGAAAAAAGAAAGTGTTGAGAAATGAAGACAAAAGTAGCTAGAAACATGTTGAGCAACATCCAAAAAAGACAAATGTTGCTAGGGACATGTTGAGCAACACGCACTGACACTCTCTCTCAAAAGCTAAGTACTCAGACACCCGGAAAGTATTCCTGAGCAGTGCGATAGACCTCTTGTTTTGACTCAATGCTACGGAACCCTTTTCGAGTGTCTGATTTCATAGCTTTTGAGAGAGAGAGAAGATGAATAAGCATAGAAACTTTATTGTTTAATAACTTCCATGCTTACCATCCGATTTTACTCAAATTTTCAAAACACGTCCGCGAATGCCTCCATATTTGTTATATCTATTTACTTTAAGCCAAAAATTACGATTATAGCTTATATACAGTTTTTTATGATTTTCGGGGGCGGACGTGGGCGTGGCCAAATTTTTAAACAAACTTGATCTGCGTGCAATAGATTCCAATGTTTTCACCAAATTTGGTAGCTCTAGCTCTTATAGTCTCTGAGATCTGTTGTTTCACACGGACGGACAGACGGACATGGCTAAATCGACTCGGCTGGTGACGCTGATCAAGAATATATATACTTTATGGGGTCGGAGATGCCTCTTTCTGCCTGTTACATACATTCTCGATTGGCACTAACTTATAATACACTTCTACCTTATGAGGGCATAGGGAGTCGTAGCTGGCCAGGCTGCATCCTTCAAATGCTTTGGTTTGTGATGCAATTTGGACAATCATTCCCTTGGCAGCTAGATGAGTGTGAACCCACTTAGTACACAGTGCACATTAGCCATTAGTCACATTCAAGGGCAAGTTGCCAAGTTTGCCAACAATGAAAACAAATGTATTTCGGGACCAAGAAGGTAAGCGAAGGGGTACCAGTGTGCATCCCAATTAGCTGGACAGGCGCACACTCCAAATAAAGATCTGGTAATGGCGGGAACTTACCGCCTGTTGTCGTAGGTGTGGAAGCGCTGGACGCGTCCCTCTCGCCGACGCCTGTCCTCCTGCTCGCGCTCCTTCTGGCGCGCCTCGTTGATCTCGGCGACGGCATTGCGCAGCTTGGAATAGCCCAGATGCTGCTTGCCCATCAGATGGTCCTCGATCCGTTGCTGGGCATCGCCCACAATCAGAAAGGCGCCGCATATCTCGCACACCTTCATCTGCTTCTCCGGCAATGTTTCGTGCGACCAGCCAGCGGTCTTGGCCTCCGCAGGCCTCTCCGTTTTATCCTCGCTGCTGCTGCCGGGAGTAGCTATAGCAGGAGCAGCTCCCTCGCTACCTTCTTCAGCCATGTTCGGAGGAGAAGATGTGGTTACAGCAGGAGAAGATGTGGTGGCCTCATCACTGCCAGGAGCAGCAGCAGCAGCAGCAGCTGGCGACTTGGCCTCTTCGTTGGCTGGCCCTCCATCGCTGGAGCTCGTGCCGGGACTGCAGGGCAATGGCTGTGGCTGTGGCGGCTGCTGCTGCTGCTCGTCCCCACTGGACTGTTGCTGGAGACTCGTCTTCTGATTGGCCTCAAACGTGCGCACCAGCTGCTCCTTCTCCTCCTTCAGCTCATCGCAAAGGGTCATCAGGTCCTGGGCCTGATCCACGTCGCCCCGTATGCCCGCCTCCTCTGCCTCCGACAGCAGCTTATTGATGCGCGCCGTCAGGTTGGCCAGCTGCTCCTGGTGCCTGCTGAGCGGGGCGGGGACAACGGGCTGGTCGCGCTGCATCAGCTGGAGGCGCTGCTTGCCCTTCTGGATCTTGCGGTCCACGTCGTGCAGCATCACATTGCAGAAGCGCAGGAACTCGTCCTCGTACTGCCGCTTGCGCTGCGACGGCCTGGCCTCCTCGTATAGGTGCTTGGCCTCCTCGTCGTGGATGCGGGCGCAGGGCCCGAGATCGGCGCGGGTATTGATGAACAGATCGTGCGGGCAGAACTTGACATTGTAGAACTGGCAGAACTGCGCGGGGAAACGAGAAGGAATGATGGGGATGGATTGCATGCAGAAAAGCAAAAGAAAACTCACCTCGGGATCCTCCCAGTTGACCTTGGCGCCTGCCTCCGAGGGATGCAGGTTCCGGTTGCGGCCCATCAGCTCATCGAGCATTTGCCTCGCGGCGTCCACCATTTTCCTCGCCTTCCTTCCCTACTTCTCTCTCTTCTTCACACTGCAGCCGAGGAGCAAGGGGGGCGGGCGGCGGTTAATAGATGCAGTTGTTGGGCTTTTCTATTTGCGGCGTGGGCACTGCCGGCAGATCAATGGATCAATGGATTCGGTGATGCGGGGTGGCTGCCAGGTGCCGGTTCACATGTGCGGCGCAGCGGGCAGCACTTGATCGGGTATTTGAAGCGGAGAATTCTTCTGCTGAATCAATAAAATTCGCGATAGAGATGTGACAAATAAAGCGAATATATCGATAGTTTTCTTAAGAAAATATCGTCATATTTTTTTCATCAAATATACGTATATGATAGTGATATTTGTTCTTTCCTTAACATTACGCTACGTTTCTGCAGTTTTTTTGTACAAACATTATATTTAAGAAGAATAAACATGTGCATTCGATGTTTAGGCAAACACTCGATTATTTCTGTCCTTTCCTAATTTCCTATGTGTTAGCACCACTAGCAAGCAGCTTTTTCCACGAAACTAAATATATTAGCTGGAAAGAAAAACAAAACTGCTGTTTTGAACACCTAATCCGCATTGCGCCATTTTCATGCGATAGTTGATAGTTTTGCAATTTCGCAATTGTGAACTTGAAGCTTTTGCACATATCCGATACCATAACCGATAAATCACCGCATACCTATCGAGTGCAATTGCCATCACTAAAGCGAGATTTTTGTGGTTTTTTAAACATTCTAAGAAAATGCTATAGAAACCGGCTGAGCGTAGACGCATTTAACCATGGCCAACGCAGTGGTGGTCCTGGACAACGGTGCGCACACGGCCAAGGTGGGACTGGCCAACCAGGACGAGCCGCAGGTGGTGCCCAACTGCATAATGAAGGCAAAGAGCGAGCGGCGGCGCGCCTTCGTTGGCAACCAGATCGACGAATGCCGCGACACCTCGGCGCTGTTCTACATCCTGGCCTTC
Organism: Drosophila lacteicornis; assembly: GCA_008044355.1. Taxonomy (NCBI): domain Eukaryota; kingdom Metazoa; phylum Arthropoda; class Insecta; order Diptera; family Drosophilidae; genus Drosophila; species Drosophila lacteicornis. The sequence goes on from VNKF01013945.1 coordinate 176,079, forward strand.
CAGCGCGGCTACCTGCTCAACTGGGACACCCAGAAGACCGTGTGGGACTACATTTTCAGCAAGGAGGGCATCGGCTGCACGCTCGAGGGGCGCAACATTGTGATCACGGAGCCCCAGATGAACTTCCAGAGCGTCCAGGAGGCAATGCTTGAGATGCTGTTCGAGGAATACCGCGTAGCGGGCATGTACAAGACCACGGCCGCCGATCTGGCTGCCTTCAACTATGTGGCGGACAGTGAGGAGCGCACCACAATGCAGTCGCTCAACTGCATCATCATCGACGTTGGCTACAGCTTCACGCACATCGTCCCCTTCGTCCTGGGCCGCCGTGTGCTCGAGGGCATTCGGCGCATCGATATGGGCGGCAAGGCGCTGACCAATCACCTCAAGGAGCTCATCTCCTACCGCCAGCTGAACGTGATGGACGAGAGCCACGTGGTCAATCAGATCAAGGAGGACGTCTGCTTCGTGGCCGAGGACTTCAAGGAGGCAATGCAGGTGCACCAGAGCGAGGAGAAGCGACGCGAGGTGACCCTAGACTACGTTCTGCCCGACTTTACGACAGTGAAGCGAGGGTATATCCGAGTGCCCGGCCAGCCGCGCGAGGACGAGGAGCAACAGCAGTCGGTGCCGCTGTGCAATGAACGCTTCACGGTGCCCGAGCTCCTCTTCAACCCGTCCGACATTGGGGTGCAGCAGGTGGGCATCCCGGAGGCGGTGGCCGACTGCCTCAAGGCCTGCCCCTGGGAGGCGCATCGCGAGCTCCTGCTTAACATCCTCATTGTGGGCGGGAGCTCTCAGTTTCCTGGCTTCCTTCCCCGCCTCAAGCGCGATCTACGTGCCCTGGTCCCGTGCGATTTGGAGGTGTCACTCATCTGCCCCGAGGACCCCGTGCGCTACGCCTGGTACGGCGGCAAGGAGGTGGCCACCAGTCCCAACTTTGACGAGTTCGTGTACACGCGCGAGGACTACGAGGAGTTCGGCGTGCACGGCCTGAATCAGCGGTAGACTCGAGCGTAGCAAGTAGGTTTTTGAAATTGTATAAACACACACATTAAATCAAGTATCCAGAGATCTTTTCTAGAACATTCCTTGTCTATATATTGAACTAGGGCTAAGAGGACAACTGCCACGGGTCACTTACCTAGCGCTAAGCATTGTACAACTAAAATTTAACTAAAGAACACAACTTAACATTTACAATTCGTTTGCGAAGTAGAATTTACAAAGGAGAAAACAGTTAGATGAGATATACTAAGTCTGCCTTTAACTTGGTTAATTTAGGTCTGCGAGGCGGGTGGATCTCCATCGGTTTTACATGCTGAACGATTCGCCGCAGCCGCAGGTGCCCTTGATGTTCGGATTGTTGAACACAAACTCGCTGGTCAGCTTCGATTCCACAAAGTCCATCTCGGTGCCTGTCAGGATAAGAGTGGAGAGTTGAGAGCATTGGCTAGTAATAGGCCTCAGCCAGCGACGACTTACCCAGCAGTGAGAGTTGCGCCTTCTTGTCGATAAACACCTTGACGCCATCCTGGATCACCTCCTCGTCCAGCTTATCTGCTGGCAGATGCGAATACAGAAGAGAGAGAGAGAGAGAGGTAAAACCTTAGATCTCCCAGATCTCTGCGACTCCGATTAGCTTACCTTTCTGGCTGGCATAGTCCAGCGTGTAGGAGAGGCCGTTGCATCCGCGCTGTCGCACGCCCACCTTCAGGCCGACCTGGCGGAGGAAAGGAGAGGAGGTTCAAAGGTTTGACTTGCGAGTCATAAGCTGTGATAATCAGCAAAGGTCTTTCACCTGTGACCATTATCTGGCTGTTTTTACATACGAAATATCAAAATATCTCGCCTAATTCATGAAGATATACAAAGCTAAAGCTTAACATTTAAATAAAGCTAATATAACTCTTTGACTTGGGATTAAACATTTGCAGAGATGCATTAAAAAGAGACTTGGGCTTGAGGAGAGTTAATATCTTTAAAATCTCAGTAGAATAACTGGTCTTAGTTTGTTTATTAAGAATTACAAGGCCTAAAAAATACATAAAATTCAAATTTAAGCGTAAAATGCTTCTTGATAAAATAATTTCGGATGGCAGTGGGTTTAAGAACATTAATTATTACTTTAATCATGAGCTTAAGTCTCTCAAAAGGATACAAGTTAAGGGAGTACAAATGATACATTCCATGCAAGATATAGAAGCCAAGATCTTTAGATTCCTAGCCCATAATATCCCTAAACAATGTATAAATCAAGGACTTCAACCAAGGAAAGCTCATGGCCTTAAATTAAGCTTAAATGAAGCTATTTTTGGGCTGCCTTCGTGGGGGCAACAAGCTTGTTGATGAGCTAGAAATATCCTCAGCAATAACTCACCATATCTGGCTTTTCCTGCAGCAAGGTCTTGATGCGCTGCACCGCCGCGGGTGTCTGGAAATAGAAGAGTCACAGAACGTAAACAACGAAGGGCAGTTGGACGGACGCGGATCAGCATCGAGCGACGGGCGACTGTTACTTCATCAGTCGCCGCGCCGATTTCACCACGAACAGCGCCTGCTTACCAGGGTCAAAGCGGCCCTCGTTGGGATCAGCTTGCGTCCTTTGACCGCGCGCACTGTTGCAGTTGCCACCACACGTGTCGCCATCTCTCGCCTAGTGCTTTATATAATTTGTTTTCCCACGATTTTGCGATTCGAAATTATGAGTTCTACTAGCAGGTAGAGATGAACGACTGCCGATTGTGTCACGTGAATTGGAGTGACAGCTACTGTTATCGCTGTTATCGATAGGCGCGTAAAAAGAGTGACTGGGAATTTCGAAAGTTCAGGAAATCTTATTGGAAGCCAACAAGGATTTTGAAATGATTTTTTTTTTTAATGGTTGTTTTTTGTTATTTTTCACTCTTGATTTACAAAAACATTGTGACAGCCTTCAAATAGGTTTTAGATTTGTATTCATCTCACCTTGTTTTTGTGAAGTAGCTTATATCTGGGGAAAAATATCCACTAAAAACAAATATAATAATATTATATTATATTAATTATAACCCAATAACTGAAATTACACAATTTCACGTTTCTATGCTTCACCTTCGTGATTCTCTCCCCAAAGTCACTGTTCGCATTGGTGTTGTTGTAACGGTTGTCAAGGTGCCATCCCTAATAGCAGTTGAATTTCACACGATTCGTTCATATTTAATCACAACAATATTAATAGTAATCACACGAAAATGAGTGTCCTGAGACAAATGTACAAAATCAGCGCAGGCGTAGGAAGACGTGCCCTATGTGTCAGTGCAAGAAAATCACAAATAACAGCGTTTGAAGGTCGGGAAACACAACTTCTGACTGCAGCCAACAAAACACAATCAGCTGTTATTGGAAGAAGCAGCAACAACAACAAATACACGTGCATCTGCAGAACTTTCCACAGCAGCAAATCGGTTGTAAGTTTAAAATAATTAATTTTCTAATTAATTGTTTATTGATATTCTGCCAAAATAAATTAATAAAAATGATAAACTCTTGTATTAAAAGTAAAACCTACTCGGATTTGAACTTTATTAATAACATAATTATTATGTGGTTTGAAAATGGTTTAAAAAATAAAATGTTCTCAGTTTCTTTTCTAAGTATTTGCTTAATTTTAAACCCTTACTAATTATTAAAAATATATATATTTATATTTAAAAGGACTATTTATTATTAGGAATCAATTTAAATGTCAACAAGTCTTCTTAAGTTTCATTAAAACTAGTTTTGTCTCATTTTTTATCCTCCCTCCTCTCTTTTTTCCGTCAGCAAGATGCGGACAAGACGGTGGCCACCAACAGCATTCCCCTGGCAGAGCTCCAAACGAAGATGCAGCTGATCTACACGTGCAAGGTATGCCAGACGCGCAACATGAAGACCATTTCGAAGGTGGCCTACCAGCGCGGCGTCGTCATTGTCACCTGCGTGGGCTGCTCCAATCACCACCTCATCGCCGACAACCTGAACTGGTTCACGGACCTCGAGGGCAAGCGCAACATCGAGGAGATTCTGGCGGAGAAGGGCGAGAAGGTGGTCCGCCTGGTCGACGGCAACTGCGAGTTCCTGCCCAAAACCGATTAAAGAGTGCACGCGGCATGCGCTGCGACATTAACTATACACGTAGGCGACTTTATTGAGCAGCTGCAGCAGCTGGCCACCGGCGGCGGTGGTCAGGAGCGGGCGCAGCTGGTTGTGGAACTGCTGGCGGCAGGGGGAGCACGGGGCCAGCATCAGGTGGGTGACATAGGTGGCTTCGTTGACGGGCAGTTGGCTTTGAATGGCGGGCGCTTCGGGCGTTAGCTGCATCTCCTCCAGATCCAGGTAGGGCAGGTGACGGCTCCAATAGCCGATCAGATAGGTGATTAGGCTACCGGCCAGGCGCCCATGATCCAGGCAGGCCCAGAATCTCATCTCGTTGGCGGGCAGCGATACGAATGAGAAGATATGGTGCAGGAAGCTGGAACAGGCGGCGGAGGTGCCCTCCGTCAGCGTCTCGCAGATCATGTGGCGCAGCAGGCGGCAGTCGAGGTGAATGGCGCTCTCCCTGGGCTCTCGGAAGAGCTGCAGCCACACCTGGAAGCCCATCAGCTGCAGGGAACGCTGCAGCGCCGTCTCCATGTCCTGGAGGCTGGACAGCCGTCCGATTCGCTTCACCAGGCGTCGCATCTGCTGCAGATCGGCACTGACAAGATCCTCGCTGGTCACCGCCTCCGAATGGCGCATCTGCGTCCAGTCCAGGTCCCGAATCACACTCCACGCCGGCTGAATCTCCGCCAGAGCCTTGTGCATCAGATGTAGCAGCGGCGCATGCTCTTCTCCGCGCCGCGTTTTCACTATGGAGGCGCACAGCTCCCGGATGCACTGGCGCCGCTCATCGCTCGTCGAGGAGCTCGCAAAGAAGCCGTGCGAGTCGCAGCGTTCCGCCAGAGCCTCTCCAAAGCGATCGTGGCACTCGAACAAGTACAAAGTGGCCTTGACCATGGACTCGACTAGGGACTGACTGAGCCGCAGGCGCCGGTACTGGGACAGCATCTCCTCCTGGCAGGTGCGCAGCCAGGCGAGCAGCTTGATGCAGTGCGGCACCACATCCTCCAGCCCTGTGCCGCTGGCCAGGATCAGCTCCTTGCGTATAAACAAATCCATTACGTGCGCGCCGTCGCGCTATCTCTCTTATCGATCCAGTGTGGCCGTCGCATGGGGTGGCAAAAATACCAAGGAATTTCGAGAATACACTAAATTTGGGAAGATGAAGATCATTTTGGAAATATTTAAAAATTGTGGAAGTCTTTCAGATTAATTTTATAACTTTTTCCAAATAAATGTATGGACTTCTGCCATTATTCCGCATTTATGCACATGGGATTTTTAAGAGTATACTAAAATAAGCAGGATCGTTTTGGAAATATTTGAAAATCCTGCATCCTTTTCAGATCTATTTTATAACTTCCCCCAAATAAATTAAACAAATAAATTCCGCATTTATGCACATTAGGTTTTGAGAAATATACTAAAATAAGCAGGATCCGTTTGGAAATATTCGAAAACCCAGTTATACCCAGTTATTTAAAGTTATTCGAAAATAAAACGTCAAAGAAAAAATATTCTGTCTTTTAAGGGTGTAAACAGGAAATTTTGAAAGAAAGTTTAACATTTTAGCAAAACTTACTTCCAAATTAATTAAGCAAACTTTATAAACGAATTCCGTATCGAAAAGTATTAAAAAATCCTTCAAATACATCAACAAAAAGCTCTTTTAATTAATAACATCTAAAAACTGTCTTTTCAAAAAATTAAAAAAGTCAAATTTCTAATATTCCGAGAGTTCTAGGGACCCCAGATATTCTTCAAATACATCAACAAAAAGCTGGTTTAATTCATAAAATCAATAAACCCGCTTTTTAAAATTTGAAAAGACCTATTTCCAATATTTCGAGAATTCTAGCTATACCAGTTCTTCCACCAAGTTACATAGCAGAGCCAAAAATAGATATTCTGAAAATGTATTATGATAAATGAGCGCTTACTCTCTTATTTTATTCCATTCTCCTTAAGTTACACATATCCGCGGCTCATCATTATTCCAAAAAGGTAAACATAAAATGCATAACATAGGGACTTATTTCTCTTACATCAAAATACTTTAATCCATTTAATTATTTCCACCTGCCATCCATCTATCCAACCATCTTCATCTTCTCTTCATCTTCGGTAAATTCACTTAAGTAAATAAGAAACCAAAGCGTATAACCTGTGTGTGTGTTGTGTTGTGTGTTCTTGTTTTTTATGTGCATTTGCATTTGCTTTTCACTATATACTACGCGTTAGTCCTTTTAGCTATTCTCGGCTCTCGGCTTCGTGTGGGTTAAATAAAAGTGTGTCGCTTCGTGTTTTATTACAGTAAATCGCATGGTGTGTGTATGTGTGTGTGTGTGTGTGTGCAAAACGACAGAAGTACGAAAAAATATAGAGTTTATATTTGTAATATTGAAATCGAATTTGTTCTTGTTTTTGGATTTAGTTTTCTTGTTTCTTCGTTTTTGTTTTTGTTTTTGTTTCTTTTTTTTGCATGCTTTCGTCGATTTGTATCGGTTTTTCTTTTGGAAAATTTAAGAAAATATATATTGTATATATGTATATAGGCGCGAAAATTAATAATTAATTCAACATTTTTATATATACTATATAACTATATGTACTGTGTGTATGTTATGTGTGTTATGTATGCAGTTTCTCCTTCTGTTTTTGTTTCTCTTTCTTTCTTTTCATCTATCGCACATTTGCAGTGGCTGTTCTCTGTTCTCCTCTCTTCGCTTAGCATCTGCTCGCACATTTGCAGTGGCTCTTCTCTGTTCTCTCTTCTCTTCTTTTCGCTTAGCATTCGCTCGTATTAGGAATTAGTACAGTCCCCGCTTAGGCGAACCCAAAGCCCTCGGAGCACTCGTGTATGGCCTTAAGCAGGCAGCTGCGCAGCTTGTCGTATGACTTGTACATGGGCAGATCCAATTGGTTGAAGCTGGCAAGGATAAATAGCAAGTTAATTAATAAACAAGTGGAAAAGACATGTTGAGCAACACGCACTGACACTCTCTCTCAAAAGCTATGTGCTCAGACACACGAAAAGTATTCCTGAGCAGTGCGATAGAGCGAGAGCTTCCTTTTCGAGTGACTGAGTTAGCTTTTGAGCTTAGCTTTTGAGAGAGAGATGTTGAAAGCGCAAGTAGCTTCCAGAAAAAGAAGCAGAGCAACTCTCTTAAATCCTTACCAGGTGTGCGCACAGGGCAGGCGATCTGTGGACCTATCATCGCGATGTATCTGGAACTTTTGTATGCCATTCATGCCCTCCAGCGAGCCAAAGCCCTGCAGTGGAACCTTGGAGGTGCCCGTTACGAACTGCAGGAACTTTGCCCGGTCCGCCTGGTCGAAGCTCCGCAACGCGCGCCAGAACCATTGGATCTGAAGGGGAAAGAGAGAGGCACGATATAGAGAGAGATAGGGAGAGTAGGGAGAGGACGAAAGAAACCGCACCTGTGCCGACTTGGATGTGTACTTGTGGTACTCGGTGTTGGCCTTTAGATCTTCAATGTCGATATCCGGCAGGCCGGATATGAGAAGTTCCAGCTCCTGTTCGTTGAAAATCGATATTAAATGCTTTGGAATAATGTCGTAGAAGCCCTCGAGGAAGGCGTCCAATCTGGGAAAGATTAAAGAGCAAAATTAGTTACTATTTTAACTGTAAACACCTAATTTTAGTGACCAGTTGGTATAATGTTATCGATATATCGATGTAATGTTTGCTAGAATATACGGTCACTTTGCTTTGGCGAATAAGAACGATCAGCTCGTGAAAAATGGAGAAAGAACTAAATAAAAGCCTGGGAGTTTACATAACTATAAAATAAATACTCACTGCTGCCGTATGGAGCCGCTCATCTTGAGCTGGCACACCAGCTGCACATACTCGAACTTGTTCTCCTCGGTGACGGCTATGTCGCGGCCATTGGGCTTGAGATCACGGATCTGGGTGACGCCAAACTCCTGGACCTCGGTGGAGAAGGTCAGCTCGTAGCCGAGCGTGGAGATGTCGTTCTTCATGAGATAGTCGAGGCCCTTGTAGAACTCGTAGTCCTGCGACTCCATGTCCGTGTGCTTCACCTGCTTGCCCAAAATGTGCTTGTAGAAGGAGCGGGTGAAGTAGCACTCCAGCAGCTTGTTGTCGTGCACGGCCTTGGCTGTAGGTGGGGAAATTAAGAGATTAAAGAGGCCAGGAAGGGTATTTTCCCAAAGATAAGCTTACCTATTACGCGGCCCACAAACTTGAAGTAGCTCAGGTGATTGGGATTGGCATGGCTGGAGGGATTGATCATGTAGGTGACCCGATCTCCAGGCGAGACGCAGAACAAGGCGTACATGGGATTGAAGATCTCGCGGGATATGATCACATACCACTCGCGCAGCAGGCCGCCCGCATCCTGGCCCTCCTCATCTGAAAGTAAAGGTTATTATTGTAAGCACCTCATTTTGTATTACACGGTCACATTAGTGACTATCGATAATAGTCCTAACGCATAGAATTAAGCAAGATTTTTAAGAAAAGAATATACGGTCACTTTGGATTGGCGGAATAAGAACGATCAGCTCGTGAAAAATCGAGAGAAAACGAACTCATTAGAATTAAAAAATAAAAATAAGAAATAAAATCCTGGGAGTTTACATTATAATAATTCTAAAAGCTGATCTTCAACCCCAACTCACCCTCAAACACGATGTAGAATCGGTTCTTCCACTCCTCGGGGCCCAGGCGGTAGAGCACCCTAAAGGAATCCTCAAAGACGGTGACACGCCTTACACTGACCGTGTGCTCCTCGCGCCGTATGCCCTCGTCCAGGCGCTCCAGCTCCGTCTGGAAGTACTTGCGCTTGACATCAAAGTCCAGGATGCGCGTGTGGTCCACCAGCACGGCGAAGGGTCCGTCCGAGAGATGGGTGGGCGACTGGCGCAGGATCTGATTGAGCACGGTGCGATGCTTTTCGGCGAACTGCAGGAACTTGTGCCGGTCCTGCCGCAGTTGGGCCTCGTGGGCAGTCAGCGAGGTGGAGCTGCCGCTGCTATTCGCCGAGCTGCTGCCCGTCGCATTGGGCGTGTTGGTGGAGGCATCATGCATGCGCGGTTCATCTGAGGGAAGCGGAGGAGGATTAAGATCAAAGAAGGGACACAACCCCGCGGGAAACTCACCCTCGAAGCTGGCGGAACTCAGCGTGTTGGCGCTGCTTGCATCGTCCATGGGCGGCGGACTGTTCTGCAGCCTCTGGGCAGCCGTTGTGGCTGCCGCTGCTGCTGCCGCTGCCGCCGCCGCTGCCTCAGCGGCCAGGGCTCTGCTTCCCAACGAACGCAGTCCCAGGACCCCGGCCATGGCCCCTCCTATCCTGGGCTTCTTGGCCGTGTGGCGATGCGAGGCATGGATCAGAAAGAAGGCCTCGACGGTGGGCTGCAGCACCAGGACGGCGAACTCGTCCTTGGACTCCTCGAGCGCCACCAGGCACTCGCTGAGCGTGTGCCACAGCACGTCCAGGCACAGGATCTGCGACAGCGTGGGCTTGTTGGCGTTCGCCTTGCTGTTGCTGGCTCCCGATCCACCCGCCGCCGCTGCTGCAACCGCCTCCGCTGATTCCCTGGCCAGCGTCTCATCCACATCGACCTCGTCGTCGTCGTCATCGTCCTCATCGTCGTCGTCCTCCTCCTCGGGCTCCTGGCTGATGGTCACCGGCCGATGCTGCGGCTGATTGGTCTCCATGAAGGCCGAGAGCGGCGGCGGCGAGGGTCCCGTGCTGGCCGTGTCCGCGGTGGCATCCCAGATGCTGCTGCCCGGCGGTGGCTCGCCCAGAATGTCAATGATGTCGTCGTCCTCGTTGGTGTCACCACCATTGCCACTGGCAGTCGGTGGTAGGTCCTGGACCTCGTACATGTCGCGCACCTGCATGAAGATCTTGAGGGTGCGCAGGAAGTACGGCTGGGCGGAGGAGTTGGACATGAGCTTCTTCATCGACGGCAGCTGCAGCTCGCACGTGGGCTTGGCGTTCTTCGGGGCCGAGATGATCACATGTTCGGCTGTGAAGCGATCCTGCATGATGCCCTCGTGAACGGCCAGGTTGGGCAGGAGACTGGCACCGCCCGACGAGGAAGAGGCGGCTGCTGCGCTTGAAGTAGAGGCGGAGACGGAGGGCTGCTGCTGCGAGGATGTGCTCGTGGTGTTGTACGCCCGAATCTCGTTGAGCAGCGTCTGGATGGCCTGGCGCACCTCCTCGGCCAGCCCCAGGATGGCCGCCGTCAGATACTGGATGAAGATGGCATTGGAGGCCTGCGAGCACTGCGTGAGATTCACAATCAGCTTGGCCACGTTGTCCAGGCCCTCGGTGGTGCCGCACTGATGCGTCAGCACCTCGATGACCAGCTGCAGCTGCGAGAAGTTCTTGGCATAGATCTTTCTCCGCGGCTTGGCAGGCGTTACGGGTAAAGCCACACTCAAAGTGGGCAACTGCTGGTGCGGCTTGGACCCCGCATTGCCATCGCCCGAAGCTGGGTTACCAGCGGCGCCCGGTGCCGCCTGCTCGGTGCTGTTGGTGGCCAGGCCATCCCCGCCATCGGCGGCGGCGGCGGCACTGGCCGCCTGACCAATGGGTATCAGTGGCGGCATCTGTTCGGGCAGCGGCTCCTCCTCCTTGGGCAGCTCAGTGCTGAGCGAGGCCAGCAGCTTGACGAGCATGTCGGTGAGGTGCGGCGACCGGCAGATCACCTTATAGGGCAGCATCTCCAGCAGCTGGCCGAAGGGGGAGTCGCTGAAGGAGAGGAAGTCGCCGGTGTTGGCCTGCCATTCCCACGGCGGCTGCGAGGTGAGCGGGAACTGCGCCACGTGCGACATGCGCACTTGCGTCTGCCTGTCAATGTTCAGAACGACGTCCCAGAAGTTCTTGGCGTTGGTCTGGTAGGGCACCGATTGCTGGCTGCCTCCTTGGGCGCTGCTGGACTTGGCACTGGCCGCTGCCTTGGCGGCCGCCGCCTTCGAGGTGGACGGCGCCTCGTCCAGCGGCGTGGCGGGCTTGGGCTTCGAGGGAGTCGCTGCTGACGCTGCTCCCGGCTGATCGTCGAGCATGCCGCGCAGTCGATTGGCCACCTGGTAGCGGCAGAAGCGCGAGCGAAAGTCCAGGGTGCCACCCGGTGGCACTGGCTCCACTCCCACTCCTCCGGGGCCAGCTCCTCCTCCTCCCGCTGCTGGTGGGGGCCAGGGCATGCCTCCGGGATTACCACCCACCGTGGGCGAGGGCATGCCAAAGACGGCACTGAGGATGCGGCGGGCCTTCACCTCCCTGTTAAAGGGCACAAAGCTGGACGGATAGTGCTTGGCCAGCACGAACAGCAGGTCCAGGCAATTGCGCACGATCATTTGGGCCGCTTGGGGATTGATGCTGATGCTCCTTGCGCTGCCCTCGTACATCCGGTTGATCAGGAAGATGTTGCTCTTGTAGCCAAAGGCCGCATCCACGCGCAGCTTCAGCCACTCGGGCTTGCTGCCCGCCTGCCCTGCGCCTGCAGTGCCCCCAAAGGTGGCATTATCCTCGTTGGTCTTCTGGACGATGCTGATCAGGGCATTGATGATCCAGTCGCGGGTGGGCTCGTGGTGGCACAGATTCCGTATAACCCTATGCAGCCGCATGCTGTACACCTTCTGGTCCTCAACGAACAGGAAGAGAAGGAGCGTGGCCAACGAATCGGGATCGAGGAGAATGTTCTCATCCTCCATCATCAGCAGGGCCAAAGGCTTGCCCATGGGCGCCAGCTGATGCGGATGGGGATGGTGGTGAACGATGGTGGTGTGCTGGTGATGCTGCGGCTGGGCATTGCCGCTGGCATCGTACCAAATGGAGCTGTGCCAGCGGGCCTCCTCCAGGCTCTGCAGCGTGGTCTGGAAGCGGGCTAAGGGGGGGGTTTTAGAGGGATATCCTTGGAGGATCATATGCTCTACTTACACAACGCATTGCTGGGCGGATGGGCGTCCAGGCGGGCGCCGTTGCGCGACTCCCAATCGCGACGCAGGAACTGTGCCTCCGCAGCCAGCTCGGGCGGCAGGCTGCCTATCTGCGACTCCTCCATGTCGGTGAGTATCTGGGGAAGATTTAAGGGTATTTTAGAGAGGGTTTCCCCTTCAAATTCCCAGCCAAAAACTCACCGCTTGCCGCAGATTCTCGGGCAGGTTCTGGAAGAAGGCGGCCGTGTCCACGGGATCCTCCGGATTGGCGCTTTGCGCCGCCTGCCGCTGCTGCTCAATCCGCTGCTGCATCAGCACCTCCGACTGAATGTTCAGAGGCAATGCCGCCAGGAACTCGGGATTCACCTCCACCAGCGAATCATGGGCTATCTGGATGGCATTCTGCTGCGCCCGCTGGCGAATGCGCTGCATGCGCAGATGCTCCTGTATGACCTCCTCGCGCATCTCACTGGGCAGGGCGGCCAGAAAGGAGGGATCCACGCCCTCGGGCACCTCCAGATCCCCCAGGGCGGCACGCACCTCGGGGCTCATGTCGGTGATGGTGCTGCCACCAGTAGCTCCTGCTCCTGCTGGAGCGCCCGCCTCATCTGTGCTCTCTGCCGACTCTGTGCTGGCCGAGGCCGCTCCTCCCGCCTCCGCTGGCTCTTGGGTAGAAGCCTGTGAGGTAACAGGAGCAGCTGCCTCCGACTGATGCTCCGTCTGACTTGCCGCCGACTCCGTTTCATGGGCACTCGTGGCCGCTTGGGCTGCTGCCGCCGCCGCATTTAATGCCTGCGTAAGCCACTCGGAGCGAGCGTCGGAGCTGGCTTGGGAGGATCTCCTTTCGGGCACATTGATGGCCCAGCGATCCCCTATATCATCGTCATCGTCGTCGTCAATGATGACCGCTTCCGAGTCATTGATCGGAGGCGGTGGCGGTGGCAGTATCTGCGGCTCAATCTGCACCACCTCATCCTCCGGATGGGCCTCGGGCAGGGGCATGCCTAGGATGCCTGGCAGCACCTCCACATCCACCTCCAGGGAGGAGGGTAGGCCAAAGTTTCGCACAAAGTCCGAGGCAGGCGGTTGCTCCAGCGAGGATAGAGTGGAACCGGAACCAGAGCCGGCAGAGCCACCCGCATTGTGTCGCTGAACGAGACGCTGCAGGCGAGCGGGCAGATCCCGAGTGCCACGCTGGTTCAGGGCCGAACTGGAGGAGTTGCGCGACGAGGGATACAGGCTGTGGTTCACGGGGCGACTGCGCGAGGTCTGGCGATCGGCCAGCTGTAAGCAGAGGGGAAACAGAGGAAGGAGGTTAGCTAAGAGCTTAGGAGCAGCTCCTAGCTGGCACTCACCTGCATCAGTAGCAGCTCGGCATCATCCAGACGCGAGTACGGACGCAGGGGCCTGCCGCTGGTGGGCGAGGGCAGCACCAAAGGTATCCTTTGATTCTGGCTCTGGTTCTGATTCTGGCTGGAGTTCGAGGAGAAGAAGTTCTGCTGTGCCGGCTGCTGTGGCTGCTGTGCGGTGTCTGCTGCTGCTCCTCCACCCTCTGTTGCCGTAGTTGGTGTCGAGTTGGTGGAGGTGGCACCCTGACTGTCCGTCTCGTTGGTCAGATCGATCTCGGCGTAGATGTTGAAGATGGGCGGGGCCCCAGGGCGCCCGCGTCGGTGTCCACGCGTCGTAGTCGTCGTTGTTGACGTCTGGGACTCCGCAGAGCCACCTCCAGCGGCGCTGTTGTTGGAAACTAAGAAGGGAAGAAGGGAAAAAGGAAGGTTATGGCTTCCTTGCTCTTTATATCACTCACCACTTGTGGGCAGTTGCAGGAATGGACTGGTGGCAGTTCCTCCCTCCTCACTGACTCCTCCCGCCTCCGCTGCCTGACTGGCGCCAAAGTTCGAGGGTATCAAGCGGGGAATCGAGCTGCGACGGGTGCCGCCCGTGGCAGAGGCAGCCACGGGTGGCACCACCTGGCTGCCGCCGCTGCTTGTGCCTCCTCCCGTGCCCGAAGTCAGCAAACTAGAGGCTATAAACGAGGTCGTGGTGGAACCACCTCCTCCACCTGCTCCTCCTGCGGCTGTTGTTACGGCAGAGGCTGGACTGGGAGCCGTGGTTACTCCGGTTGTTGTTGTTGTTGTGGCTGAGGAGGAAGCAGCAGCAGCTGCCTGGCGAGCGGCTTCCTCCTGCTTGCGCTGCTGATGCGCCGCTTTGAGCTCCTTGATGAGATGCGGCAGCAGGAAGTGGGCGGCATACAGGCAGGCGTCCGTCTGGCTCTCCATGTCCAAAGCCTTGGCCTCCTCCAGCCACCAGTGGAGAGCTGAAAGGGGTTTAAGTGAAAGCTTATCTCCATCCACTCACCATCCTGGTTAAAGGTTCACTCACCATCCTGCGTAAAGGTCTCCATCTGGGTCTCCTCTGTGGGATTCTGGTGCGTGGGCATGCACACGCAGTACTGCTGGTCCAGGTAGAGCAGGCGCCGTCGCACCCCGTTGGTGCAGAGCGTGGCATTCGGATGCTGGGCGGCCGCAGTGCCTCCTCCGCCGCTCCCACCTCCGCTGGTTCCGGCTCCGGTGCTGGTGCTGGGACCCGAGGCTGCTCCTGCTGCTGCTGTTGCTCCAGCCCCGCCTCCAGTTCCGCTTCCGCCCGGCTGATCATCCAGGAGGTTACTCATGTTCTGGCCACTGCCAGAGGCGCCGCCCGACAGCGAGGGTGTGAGGAAGGCGTTCACCTCGCCGCCACCATTGGCGGCAGTGCTGCTGCTTGCTCCTCCTCCTCCACTGCCAGAGGCTCCGCCGCTCGCTCCGAGGGAAACGCCTATAAAGTTGAAATCAGGAGCCATCCAGGAGCTGGACGAGGGACGCAGGGCGGCCGAAGACGAGCCACTTTGGCCACGCAAAGAGAAGCCACCGCGGGCGCCGGAATTGCCAGCGAGAGAACCAGCTCCTGGGCCAGCGCCACTCCCTCCACCGCTGCCGCCGTTCACATCAATGTCCAGCGGCTGGGCAATGGAGCTGTTCATCCGCACCCGGAAGCTGGCCGGCGGCGTGGGCATCAAATGCGGACTGTCGCCGACCAAACGCTCATACAGATACGCCTCCTCCTGGGCCTCGGCCGCAGCTCGAACGGGGTCCACATCCTGGTCGCCATCGGGATCGCCGTCCGCATCATCGTCGTCGTCGTCGGGATTATTGCGATTGGCAGAGCCATCGCCCGAGGCATTCACCGCTGCACTGCGTCGCGGACGCTGCTGGACCCTGGAGGGTGAGGTCAATGCGATGGCCAGGTCTATTTGGTTCTCCAGCTCGGCATCAATGATGCTCTGTCGCTCCTCGCGATCCTCATCATCGCCATCGTCATCATCATCGTCCTCGTCATCGTCCACATCCTCGTCCTCATCCTCATCATCGTCGGCATCCACATCTGCATCATTGGAGGCCGTCTCCGAGGATTCAGGCTCATAGATATGATCAAAGACCTCGATAAAGGGACGCTCCTCGTCCACATCCGTCTCGCTGTGCTCGTCCACATCCTCGTCGGGCGCCTCGTCGTCCTCATCCTCATCCTCCTCATTCCGCTCGTCGTTCTCCGTGGACGCATCCGAGTCCGAGTCGGTGGTGCTGATCTCGCCCAGCAGCGAGGCATTCATCTCCCCACGTGCCCCACCGCCTGGGGCTCCAGTATCCGAGGAGGTAGAGGCACCATCGCTGCCGCCGCCACCGCCGATGCCATTGTCGTTTACCGAGGAGCCCGTATTATTGGCGGCATTGTTGGTATTGTTGGTCACATCCGCCTCGGGATTGCTGCGCAGCCGGGGATCCACGTTGGCCGAGTTCTGGCCCGAATTGGTGGCATTAGAGGAGGCTCCTCCTACTCCACTACCTCCTCCAGCAGTGCTACCGTTCTGCTGCGAGGCTGAGCCCGCTCCGGAGGTACCACTGCCCGATCCCGAGCCACCAATGGCGCGCGAGGCCAGTCGCAGACCCTCGCTCTGGAGGAAGTCGTCCCACAGCTGGTCAAAGTTGAGCACAGGACGCACGGGTCCCGAGCTGCCGGAACCGGAACCAGATTGACCGCCGGCGTTGGCTCCACCGACATTGGCTGGCGGATCGCTGGTGTCGCCGCCATTGCTGCGCTCCTCGACCACATCGATGACGGCAGCGGTGCCCGATCCCGAACCAGATCCCGAGCCCGAGGGGCCAGCTCCCGAGGGGCCGCCGCCCGTGGCTGGCGAGTCCTCCGCGTCCACGGCCATCTCGTCCGAGTTGAAGATGAACTCAAAGGCATGCCGGCGATCCGAGAGCACGTTGCGAATGATGTCGCGGAGCACATGCTCGCCGCCCATGGCATTGGAGCGCTCCACGGCGGCGCTCACAGCAGTGCGGGCAGCGAGGCGCGGATATAGCCGCCTGTTGATGATGGCACCGTAGGTATTGCCCGATCCGGGGCCGGTGCCACTGCCACTGGCACCTCCTACACCACTCCCATTGGCTCCGGATCCATTGGCAGCTCCGCTAGCACCACCGCCACTGCCAAAAAGTATGCGCTTGGAGCCCAGCGTGGTGGTGGACACACTGAAGCGCAGCAGGATCTCCATGGGCCGCAGGATGGCGGCCAAAGTGCTGAGGGTGTTGTGATTGGACAGATCCTTGTACTGGGCCACCTTGGTCAGGTAGGTCATCACGCCCTGGCGCAGCAGGACGCGGTACATGTTGTTGCGGTGCATGTGCACCTTGTCGTAGAGCATCGGCGACTCGATGAGGTTGGGGAACAGGCTCATCAGCACCTGGAGGCGCGTGTGCTTCTCCGAGGAGTCCGGCTGGGCCAGGGCCCGTGCCACAGCGGCGTGCAGCTCTTCGGCTACCTGCACTTGAACTCCCGGCTGCTGGTAACAGTCCGAGAGCGAGCATACCAGCACCCGGGTCATCGTACTCACCTCGGGCACATGGTGGCGCTGCGTGAGCGGCAGGAAGCGATCGAGGAGTACGCCCAGGAACGTCTGCTGGGGGGCAGTGATCAGGAGACTGTCCGCCGGGGTGTAGATGTGCGAAAGCAGGACGCGCGGCACCAAAGACTGGTAGGCACGCGTAGAGTCCGCCAGAAGCTTCAGCAGCGTGGCCCGCGAAATCGTGGGCTTGGCGTGGCTGTGGGCGCTGGTCGGGATGTGCCAGGTGCAGCAGCAGGGCTCGAACTTGTCCGTGGTGGGGCCAGTGCCCTTATCAGGCCCCGAGGAGGATTGCTTCTTGCTGTTTGTGGCGGGTGCAGGGGTCTCCTGGAAGCGGTAGAATAACTCATCGTCGTGACCTCCCTGCGCCGTGCCCGGCGGCTGATCCGGCTGCACCAGCTCGGCGGCGCCATGCCCGCCACGATCTGTGGCTCCCGAACCTCCGTAATGCCAGCAGGGCTGCACTAGGCCATGGAGGAGATCCTTGAGCACGGCCACCGATGACTGCACCTGCGGATCGTCTTTCAAGTCATCCTTGGCCGCTGGCTGCGGCGATGTCTGTGCTGCCTGTGGCGTGGCCCCGCCCGCCGCCGCCGTGGGCTGCTGTCCGAACTTGGACTTGACCATGACGCGAGCGTCGTCGGCCAGCGTGGAGCTGCTCGAGTTGAGCAGATACTCGCCCTTGAGCATCTCCTTGGCGGCGGCCACAAAGATCTGCGGATTCCGCGACACCGCCGTCGACACCTGGGTGAGCACGTAGATCAAGTCGCGATGCCCCACGGGCACTATGCCCGCTGCCCGCATGCCCAGCACTCGTTCCATGGCCTCCTGCAGCACGGGTGGGGCCTCCAGGACATGCCGTAGGATGATGATGGCGTAGGTAGGGAAGCCCATGAAGCTGCAGGCCTGCTGGAGATGCAGCAGCATGCGCACACCTCCCCGCCTGATGAACACCTGGGCGTTGTCATAGTTGCGCGTGAGGCGAGCGCAGAGGCGGAGCAGCGAGAGCTTCGTCTCGTTGTGGAGGAGATTCGCCGGCTGGAGGAGATCCACAATGCTGCCAATGATGCGGCCGCAGTCGAACTTGCTCAGGCCCACCTGCTCCTCGTTGAGGATGATGGACTGCGCCGAAGTCTTCACCTTGGCGGCGGCAGCAGCGGCGGCATTCTTTTGCCGCGACTTGCTGCGCGTGGTCATGGCCGGGGGCGGTGAGCCACCAGGGTTATCCTCACCAGTTGCTGCCTCTGCTTCGCCTGCGTTCTCCGTCGTTGTGGTCCCCGACTGATCATTAAAGTTGACCAGCTGGCGCAGGGGAATCAGTTCGTCCGTGTGCACAGTGCCCTTGCCATCGGGTGAGGTGCGTACCACGCGATTCAGTAGATTCTCCACCTTGTGCAGGGCCACCGGATTGTGCAGATTGGTGATGGCCTCGCTCAGCTTCAAGGCGGGAAAGACGGGACGATGGGTGCCGGAGGCCTCGCTCACCTGGGTCATGCAATTGAGGCTAACTGTGCACCTCTGCCTTCCAATGTTGATGTGCAGCCAGCGCTCGCCGGCGGCATAGGCATTCCGTATCAGCTCGTTGTTGGCCTCCGAGTAGGCATTCCACTTGCCCGTGGAGGCATCATACCAGCGCCACACATCGCTGCTCACCGCCCGCATATTGGCCTTGCGCTGCAGTATGTGGCTAATGCTATCGATGGCGTCTATGAGATCCACCAGGTTCTGCACCCACCTCGGCACCGATGGCGATCGACTGCTGGCATTCTGCTCCAGCATCCACTGGCTCATGCAGTCGAGCAGCTTGACCAGCGAGACCATGGCATCCTGGGCGGTAATGGCCTCCACCAGCGGACGATGCAGATCGCTGTAGTTTTCCTCGAGCAGCAGCGTCGAGGTCTTGAGGCGCACAAATAGCCGGGTGGCCGTCATACCGGTGAGGCACTCCTCCAAACGGGAGGCCTTTGCGGGGCCCTTGTCCGGTTCGAAGAGCTGCAGGGTAAAGTCCACCCACTGGATGATGTTGCGCACAAAGTTGGTGACAAACACCTGCTTGTTCAGGTGATTGTGGCGGCGATAGAGCACGGCAATCAAGTCGGCGGCACTGTTGACGGTGTCTGGGATGGCCTCCATGAACTCAAAGGCCCGTGAAATGGCCTCATCGCAGAAGCGATCAAAGATCAGCGAGGGCATCAGCTTCAGGTGCTTGTAGTCGTAGCTGGACGATGAGGAGGAGGCGGTATTGGTCTCACCACCGCCGGCGGCAGCAGCAGCACCCTCCATCTCCACATCCACATCCATGGAGGGCGGCGGTGGGGGAGCACTGCCTCCGCCACCCGAGTTGCCCGAATTCCCCGACTGCCACAACGCACTGGCCTCCGGATTATTGAGCAGGTAATCGGTGGCCTCCTCGAGCGAGGCATTGCTGCGCAGCGCCTCAATGACGTGGTAGTGCATGAAGCCCATGTCCGTCAGCATCTTGATGTGGTCCGCATTGAGGCCGTCGTCCGTGCTGCGGATGTACAGGTTCTCGAACTTGATCTCCTTCATTCGCGTGTGATACCGATCCAGAAGGGTCTGATGCGACTTGATCAGGTGCTTCAGGATCAAGATCATGGTCTCAAACATGCTGGGCCCATAGTTCGGTATGGGTCGGCGTGCCCAGATCCTGCGCAGCGCCTGCATGGCCAGCTGGTGTATGTGTATCAGGTAGAACACGGGCTCAAAGGGCACCGAGTCTGGAAGATAATTCAGCCGCGGACTCATCGTGTAGGGTGAATCCAACATGGCCCTGGGATTAACCATCTTCTCGAGGAGCTGCAGCCAGGCATCGAGGAACTCCCCGGTGCCCTCCGGACAGTCGCGCTTGTCATCCTCATGCGGCTGCATCAGATCCTCCATGGAGGCCCACTGATCAAAGTCAAACTTCTGCGAGCCCGTGTCCAGGGACAGCGCCCAATAGAACATCTCAAAGAAGGCCTTCAGGCCATTCTCCGCGCAGAACTGCGAGATCATCAGGTGGAAGGCGCTGCGCTTGTCATCGAACAGCATCGGACCCGTAAATCCCACGGAGCAGATGAGGAACGTTAGCTTCAGCTTCGGCACCGGCTTGGGCAGGATGCTCTCGTGGCTAAAGCCATTAACCAGTATCGAGCTGAGGATGCGGGCTATCTCGCGGGCCTCGGGCGTAGGAACTTTGTTAATGTTGCTGATCAGATCGTTGATGCGCCGCTGGCGGGTCTGCGGGGAGCCCACCGATAGCTTCACCAGTGTCCCAAGCAGCTCGGCGAGGGCTCGGCCCAGCCGGGAGCTCGCAGCCAGCAGGGATTTGATGTAGCGGAACTGCTCCTCCGGTGTGTACTTTGTCCGGAATTCGGCGGCACGTTCTAGCTTCCGTGAGAGCTCTGCCTCGGTCAGGGGATCGGAGGTTCCAGCTGCCGCTGACATTTGCGCGGCAATCTCGTCCCAAATCAAGTCGGGATGCTGGGTGGGCTCGTCGGAGCACAGATTCAGCAGAATGGTGCTCTCCCACACCAGCGAGATGTACAGCTGGACGAGCTGCTGCAGCAGTTGGACTCCAGTCTCCCGGTTTACGCCCCAGCGCTTCAGGAGAATCGCCCGCATTTCGTTGGAGGCATTGCGACAGAGGTGGACCAGCATCACCACGTAGCCGTGCACGAAGCTCATGTTGTGCAGGATGGGCGTGTATTCGGCATTGGCGAAGCCATCCTCTAGCCGCTGGCAGCAGACGAGCTCCGCCAGGAGGACACTTCCGCCGGGAAAGGTAAAGTGCTTGATCAGCGGCTTCAGCTGGGCCACAATGTCCGCCAGTTGCTTGAGGGCCACGTCCAGGACCTTGGTCTCTTGCGCCTGACTCAGGATCGCCTTGCAAACATTGGCCACCGCCTGTGAGGTGGTGGACACCGGCGAATCCACCGGCAGATTGGGCAGCGAGAGCAGCTGCAGAATGGGCTTCAGGCCGCCGTGAAGCACAAAGTCGCGGCAGTGGTCGCCGTTGGGACTGTTGCTGAAGATCGCCTCGATGAACTTCATTACGTTTAGGATGTAGTCAATCAGGGGGATGGCCTCCCGCTCCGGCGGGGTCACCACCTTGACGACCGTCGTCGTTCCAGCTCCTCCAGCTCCTGACGCCGCCTGACCCGTTCTGGGTGTGGTGGCACCGCTACCTGCTGCCACCTGCTGTTGCTGCTGCGAGGCAGAGCTCATCTCATCATCGTCGTCGTCGTCATCGCCGCTGCTATCGTTGGTATCGGCCGCACCCTGAACGCCGCCGGAGCCGGCTACCATCACCATGGGCGACGGGGCCGAGGCCACATGATGAGCCGCTCCATGGCCATGTCCCGAGCCAGAGCCCGAGCCGCCGCCGCCGCTCTCCTTGTTCGCCCGCCAGCAAATGAAGCTCGGGTCGGAACCCAAGCGTACCAGCTCGTTGAGGAGCCGCACAATGGCCTCGGTGGCATCGGCCCGCAGATAGGGATGGTGCTTGATCAGATCGTCCATGGCATTGCCCAGATTGGTGGCCGTGTCGCCCAGTGGATCCGAGGAGCGACGTCGCCGCATGGCCACCAGATAGTCCGGCGAGAGCAGCACCTTCAGCACCTTGTCGAACGGATCGTAGGAGAGAAACTCAAACAGGCCGCGCTCGTTCAAGCACAACGCCGAGAAGACATTGGGGAGGGAGCCCAGGACCTCGCGGGTGGCCGGCACATCCTTCTGGAGCAGAGCCTTCAACATCACACTGGTGATCCCGAGATCTTGCAGCGACGAGAGCAGCGAGGGCTCGTTGAAGACGTAAACGGTGACCACATCGGTGGCCAGCAGGAAGAGCGACGGCCCATAGTACTCCGCGTTGGCGATGATGTGACGCAGGGACTGGGTGAGGCTCGTCTCCATGATATTCCGCATGTTGCTGAAGTGGGCGTGGTCCTGGATGCTCTTCTTCAAAAAGTTCAGCATAGACTTGAGCAGCGCCGCACGCTGGGTGACGCACGAGGGCTTCTTCGGCTGCAGGCTGCTCGGCAGCTGCGACGAGAGCTCCGCCTTGCGCTCGGCCAGCGGGCGGGCGTAGTAACTGTTTGTGGGATACATGACAGCCGGCCGTGGGGGGATGCTGTCTGGGCCAGCTGCCGCTCCGCCTCCGCCTCCGCGTGCACCGCCAATGTCCAGGAGACCTGCTCCTGAGGCGGCTCCGCCATCGCTCGAGTTCTCGCGACGCGGGGAGCCACTGCCACTGGCTATAGAGGCGTTCTCGCCGGTGCCATCTGTAAGGGGTGAGAGAGATCGCAAGGGAAATTGAGGGTTTAAAGGCTTTGTTTATAAGGGAAAAGTGGAAAAACCCGAGAGGCTAGTCTAAAGTGATATTAGTGTAAACACCTCATTAGTGACCAGTTGGTATAATGCTATCGATAATAGTCCCAACGCATAACATTAAGCTAGATTTTTAAGAAAAGAATATACGGTCAGTTTGGTTTGGCGAATAATAAGAACGATCAGCTCGTGAAAAATCGAGAGAAAACGAAATCATTAGAAAGAAAATTAATCCGAAGTAAACCGGACGTAAACAATTCGGTAAACCGAAGTTTTTATACCCTTGCAGTCTGCAATTGGATCATTGAAAATCTATCCATTTTTGTTATGTTAAAAATACATCGAACTTTGTACATTTTACATGTAGAATTTTACATTTTCATATAAATCGACCGATCGCTTCTATGGCAGCTATATGATATAGTTGGCCGATCTTTATGAAATTAAAACCGTAATTCTTAAACCGTAAAAAACCGCTATATCTCGAAATTTAAAGACTATGCTGAAAATTTCAGCTCGATAGCTCAAAAACTGAGAGACTAGTTCGCGTAGAAACCGACAGACAGACGGACATGGCTAAATCGACTCGGCTGGTGATGCTAATCAAGAATATATATACTTTATGGGGTCGGAGATGCCTCCTTCAGTGCGTTGCAAATATCATGGCAAAATTATAATACCCTCTGCAAGGGTATACAAATAAAATCAATCCGACGTTATTATTTTGAACTAAAAGCCTGGAAGTTTACATTAGAACCCCCTTTTAAGCGCAAATTGCAGTCTGGGAAATTCTAGAAGATTGTTTATAAGCAGAAATTATCGGTCTCAGTCTGATTCCCCCTCTAGAAAAGCTTTGTTTACCCTAAAACCTGAGCTCATTCCCGGAATTCAAGGCGAGACTTGAGGGATGTTTACGAGTTGTTAAATAAATAATTCAACTAACAGGAAACCTCACTTAGTTTGATACTAGAAACCCCTCCCAAGATGATTTAAACACACTCACCCTCCCCATCCTCATCAGCCTGATCCAGCGAGGTGTCCAGCTTGTGATCTTCGTCGCGCAGCGTTGACTCCTTCAGGGTGATGCCAATATCGGCCAGCGCCTTGCAGCAGCTCTTGATCTCCTTCTCCAGCCGATCGATGAAGACATTGAGGCCGTTGTTCTGATGGAAACGGGCAATGTCTATGTTGGTGATCAGGTCAATGACCCGCACCGCCCGCGTCACGAACGTAATGTGCTCGAGATCGACGCCCGGCCAGCTGATGACGCACAGCAGGGACTGCATCATGCCGCTCTTGACCAGCGCAGAGCCGCCCATCTCATAGCTGGCCAGATGGTACAACAGCGAGAAGAGCGAGGTGGCCAGGATGAGGGGATAGCGCTCGGTGAGTCCGTGTGTGGTCAGGTTATCGATGCAATCACGCACCAGCAACGGCAGTGTACCGCCCTGCCTCTCCGCACCCGTATAGTGGACGATCTTCATCAGACGCGAACCGGCCCTGCTGCACAGAAACGAAAGCGAGGCGAAAGAGGCAATTATCGGGGGATCTACATGGAACAGGCGCGTGCTTACCTGGGCACATTGGGGTTGCGGTCAAAGTGCAGCATGGAGGTGAGAGTGCGCAGCACTGCCGCGCGTATCTCCACCAGGTGCACGTCCTCCTTGTCAATGAGTTCGCACAGCTCCTCGCCGAAGCCGGCATACAGCACCTTGTCCGTGTTGTCCTGCAGGGCATTCGAGTAGATCAGAATGGACACGGCCTGCAGGCGGGCCTGGACGAACTGCAGGCGCAGCTTGTAGTTGTTGAAGCCCGAGATCAGGCGCACGCGATGGGCAATGCGCATCTGTAGGGGCACCAAAGAAAGGGAATTAGCTATGAATATGAAGTAGGGGGCTTTAACGCTCACCTTGATGGCCTCACTGGGCTTTGAGATCTGTCCGGCAATCGTCTTGATCACCTCGGGAGCCGCTGCCGTGTGGCAGAGGTCCATCATATCCGGGATTTCCAGCTGGGCGGCATGACCGTGCTCGTCCACATAGTCGATGCACAGCTGGTAGAGAAACTCCAGCTTGGGCTCGCCGATGCAGCAGTCCTTGAGCGACAGGCCGTAGTTGGGATCGCCCCAGCGCTCGGCTATGTTGAAGAGCTTGACAATCAGCAGCTCCTTCTTCTCGAACGGCAGGCGGGGTATGAAGTTGCTGCGCTTGGAGAACATGTAGAGCAGGTTGAGGACGGCCAGGACTATGTCCATGTTCTGTGAGGAGAGCAGCTGCGTCAGGTGCTCGATGGAGTTGTACAGGTGGCGCGAGAACGAGTGCTCGATCAGCAACGTGGTGAAGTTGAGCACGTGCAGCAGCAGCGTGACATCCTGGGGAAACAGAGCGCTACGTATTACTGGAAATTAAAGATAATCGAGATAATAGCTTACCATATCCTGGAAATTGGTGTCGCACTGCAGCACAAATTCATTGGCGTTGACATGACGGGCTGCCTCCTCCAGGATCTTGTCGAAGCGATCGAGGATCTCGATCCAGTGATAGAGCTCGCACTTGCCATAGATCCACACGTGGACCGTGTCCAGGAACTCGAGGAGCTCCGCCCGTGTCCGGCGCTTGGTTAGCTCATCGATCAGCTCGCGACACTCGGCTGTGAGCTCCGAGGAGCCCTTCTTCAGCTTCACCGTGTCCACCTTCATGGTGACTGTTTCTGCTTCGGGTTTAGTTTCTCTTTCGGTTTAGACGCAAGCTAAGCAGCGGTGGAGACGGCGGAGCAGCAGGTGGCCACTACCTGGCCACAGGCAGGGTGCTCCTCCTCCTCCTCCTCCTCCTCCTGCTCTTCCTCTTCCTCCTCTTGCGGGCGTTGGGCGTCGGGTAGTGATAGATGATCAGGGATGGTGATGGTGCTGGCAGGGGGTGCGGGGGAAGTAGTAATGGGGTGGCGGCGATCGTTCGGCGTCGTTTGTTTATTGGTTGGGCATCGAATTGCGGCTTATATATACATATACGTCAGCGTGTGTTCAATGAGCTGCAAAAGTGTATATGTGAGCATATAGAGG
Organism: Drosophila lacteicornis; assembly: GCA_008044355.1. Classification (NCBI taxonomy): domain Eukaryota; kingdom Metazoa; phylum Arthropoda; class Insecta; order Diptera; family Drosophilidae; genus Drosophila; species Drosophila lacteicornis. Next base: position 201,462 of record VNKF01013945.1, read on the forward strand.
TATGTGTGTGTCTATTGGTTATTATCAAAATACAAAAACAAAAACAAAAACCAGAAGCGGAAAGTAGAAAAAAGAAAGAAACCGAACCGAACCGAACCGAAAAAGTAAATTACACAAATACGATTTTGGGCGAATTTAATTGACAAACTAAACTGATTTCGAGTTTCCTTTCGACTTTTCCACCTCCGATTCTCTCTGCGTTTCTATTTTTTCTTGCTCCCTTTCGTTTGACAGTCCAAAACAAAAGCGTCGGACGGGGGCGGGGGCGGGGGCGGGGGCGGGTAAAGGCGAAGAAGTAACTGCACTTGTCAGCTGAGCCAATTGGACTTCCCTAACTGGGCAACAGAGCGCGCGCGCATTAACGGACTTTTCGCTGCGGATATATAGAAATGAGGTGTACGAACCGACTTGCGATTTCCGAATCAATTGTTTTGCACTATTTTTTTTATTTTACACACGCATACACACACAGTGTGAGATGAGCGAGAGAGAGAGAGGGGGGGGCAGCACACACACACACACACACATGCAGAGACCTCAAGACACAACGCAACATGTTTGAGCAAAATGTCAAATGAGCGCCAAGCGCAGAAAACAGCAATGAAAGGTGCAAGGCAGAAAAAGAGAGGGAGATAGAGAGAGAGCGAGAGAGAGTGAGTGGAGAGATACGATGCGTAAGTCAAGGTTGGCAGCCGCAACAACAACAACAGAACAGAACAGGAGACTGCATGCACCAAACTCCTTTTTTTGCCAGACACATATGTACTTGCATACATACGCCCGACTAGGTTGCATATGTGTGCCCGTGTGTGTGTTTGTGTTCGTGTTTTTGAGCCTGTGAGCTTTTCAGGTTGCAGAAACACACTTTTCCTTACACTTTTTCGTACTTCGTTTGATTCCCGGAACTTTTGCAATTCACAATAACAAGTGAAAATGAACTGCTTCTTCGCACACCAACACACACGCACACAATACCAGCGCGCACAGGCAAATGCTTTTATGTGTGTGTATGTGTCTGCTTCACCGAATTTTTCATTATTGCAGCCAGGCCAGGGCAGCCAGCAACAACAACAAAAACTCTCTCCACTCCTCTCTACGCTGCATTTTTTTTTCTCGCCCTTTCCGAGGGGCTCAGCACACGCGTTAACGAAAAAAAATCAACTCGATACAAAAAAAAAAACGAAAAGGGGAAAAGTACCGTCGCTGTAATGTATAAAAAATAGACCCACGAAAAGAAATTGCCACAGTCAGAACAGAAACAATGCAGTGGGTGAACGACGGCGACGGTGTGTGTGTGTGTGCCAGCAGCAGCGCTGAGGCTGTGTGCGTCCTTGGTTTCGGTCGGAAAGATGAAAGACGCTGGCGTTGCGATACTCACGATTAGATTAAACTGCACCATATGCAACTCGGTCTTAAGCGTTCTAATTTGTTTAATTTAATAAATCTTCACCAGGCAAAGGCAACTGCTAGAGCTGCAGAATCATCGATGTTAGTTACTATCGATACTATCGGAAATCGCGCGTAAAGTGCAGTGTGCTTTGCTGATTTCCGTTCATAATGCTAAATATCGTCGGAGAAAGAGCGCATTTTCCCCTACAGGACAGTTGGTCTCACTTAAATCGCTAAAGATTAGCTCTCATGAACGGCGTTGCCAGATTGACGAACAAAGGCGCGAAACTTTAAGGGAGAAATGAGAATGTTTACGGGGCTTCCTTGAAGGATTTTCTTGATTTTTCAGATGAAAATCGCATTTTCCCGCAAGCCTCCCAGGGTTGCGCACCCATATAGAGGGTGCAGGCGGTGAAAATGGTTGAACACCCGGAAACTTTGTAATATGTGGCAACTCCAATGTCTTGACCGTTTTGGGGTCGCCATCAGTGTTGTCAACATTTCCTTGAAAAAAGCTAGTTTTGACGGAAAGAACGTTAAAAAATAGCCAAAACGTTTATTTGTTAGTTTTATTTCGCCGAGAAAAGAAGAGCAATCTTAGTTTTGTTTTTGTTATATTTTTTTTTATAACGTGAATATACGTATACGTAATTCGCGTGTAAACTCGGCGTCGCTCGCTTCTTGGAATTCGTTTTAAAGCGACCAAATTCAAATATTAGGTATTTTGCTTAAAAATATCCTTAAAAGTAACGATCCTTTGGAACGCTGTCTTAAGTCCAAGTATCGACAAAAGAGTATCTGTAATAATTGTTTAATCGTAAAAAAAAAACATTTAACAAAAATAAAAATCCAGAATTCTTGTTGGTCCTTAAAAAAAAAGCCAGATTTGATGGGAAAAAAGCGACTCTGGAAACAGTGGGCGCCACTGTATGGGATAAATATGTGTAAGACCAGAATATATGTAAAGTGTTGAAATGATTTTCGGTTTTAAAATTTTATATCAAAATATCTAATCGTTTTCAATTCTTTAGAGGTACGGGCATATATATATATTTTCCAAAGTCATATTTACAATTTTTTAAAAGTAGTCGTTAATCATTGAATCATTGGAATGAAAACTACAATTAAGGAAAATGACTAATACAAAAGAACCCTTCAAAATATTATATCCAGTGCAGTTTATGATGCTATTTTACAGCGCATCTCCTTCTCCAATTGCAAGGGTATAAATATGAAAATTTGAGCTACAATCTAGGGCTTAAGGATTAAAAGGTGTGCTGCTGGAGGTGCGGACTGGTAACATCGCCACTCTGAAACTGGCCAGTTTCTGCCTCGAACAGCACCTGCTGGATGCGCAGCTTGGCCACGGATCGGGAATACGAATCCGTGATTGTGCGCAGCTGGGATGCGATGCTCTGGCCAAAGATCACCAGCTCATCCTCGCCGGCAGAGTCAAGGCTCGGTCCAGAGTTGTTGTACTTCATTTTTCGTTGTTGTGCTGGTGCGTTGGGATGAGATGATGGGAGCTGCTGCAGCTGCTGCTGCTGCTGCTGGTGATGGGAACTGGGATGAAGATGAGAAAGTGGTTGTGCCTGGTGGTGGTGCTGCTGCTGCTGCTGCTGGGGGTCGACCAAGCAAAGCGTGGAATCATCAATAATGAGCTCGGCCTTGCCACCGCGGCCGCCCTCTGCGGCCAGGGAAATGATGCAAGCGTTCTCCGGGGGCTGGGCACTGTCCGGGCGAGGGTGCTCATCCTGCGGCTGCGGCTCCGAAACCGTTTCGCCTTGCACCTCATCATCTTCCTCCTCCAGGGCATCCTCGCTCATGCTTATGTCCGCTGTGGCAGTGAACAGTAGTTTGCTCGGCGGCGTCAGGGACTCGGTCTTAACCGGCGTTTGAGGTTGCTTGTTGTTCTTGGACTGAGAATGGGAATGATTAGCTGTAAGATCACGGGGGGTATGGTTGTAAATCCAACTCACCCGTTTGCAGTTATAGAGCGAAACGGAGCGAAGGAACGAGTCCGCCAGCTTGAACCAGAACAACTTCGGCTCGTAGGACCGGCCCAGCTCCTTCTCGCGCATCCAGATGCGCAGCTCCTTGGAGTAGACGGTGCGCACACTCTTGATCTTCAGCTTGATGTCCACCACGGTTAGTTGGGGGATCTTGAGAGCTTTGATTATCGCCTCGTAGGCTTCCTCGCGGGACACACGGTTCTTGTAAGTGTCCAGCACGGAGTTATACAGGCACGGCTGGCGGCGGTACGCCTCCAGGAAGTCCGTGATCGGGATCTTGGTGTCGCTGAGCTTCGCCATGGCCAGCTTGTGGCCTGTTTGGGCCAGCTCTCTCCTCCTGCCACTCAAAATAAAACGCCAATAATAGACAACAACTTTTGTTTACCTTACTGTGGCCTAGTGTGCCCAGCTTCTTTTTTATACTCGGGTGGTGGGTATTGCCTAACGCGTTTTTCTTCGACACTCGTGATATATCGGTTTCTCATCGGTTATATTTGTATTTATTCATTCTTCTCTTTACTAATTATTGGTTTTCTGATGATTACAAGAATAAAGACAAATTTTAATGTAAATTACATGATAGCTATTAAACATAACAATACATTAACTTACTACAAATTTAAATTTAAGGTAACTGATAGTATCGCGCCATTCGTGGCCAGTGTGGCCGTGCCCAGTGTGACCTCAACCCGTTGGCGGTCGAATGCTCTCCCGCACAAAACGCGACCGCGAACACGTGGAGACATTCTCCCATCCCGTTCAGCTCAGTCGTCTCTCTCTTTTTCTACCGAAAACGGTCACTGGCAGCAGCACTTTTCAGCAGCTGCTCCGTGCGTGCGTGTGTGTGCGATCCGATCCGATCAGTTCCCCTCCGATCCGAGCAGCAGGCGTTACATAGCGTAACTAGCGGTTAACGTCACCCTACCAGCTTTCCAGACTCCTGTGCGCGACACGTTCTGATTTATTTACCAGGTCCCCTCGAAGGTGAGTAATTGCATAGGCCGTCATGTCATCTCATCTCTCGCCGTGGAAAATTCAATAATGTGCGCAGCGCCAATACATATGCAATTTCCCGTTTCTGCGAGTCGTGTCGCGTGTGTGTGTGTGTTGTAACATCGGTCAAGTGTGCGTTGGAGTGAGCGAGAAGGAGGGGGGTGAGCGGAGCGCCGAAACGAGAGCGAGACCGAGGTGGCAGATCGTGTGTTGCAGTTTTTTTTTTGTATGCTCAGCATTTACCCCGCCATTTCCCCGCGTCGCGTCTCAAGGTGATTCCTTTGTACAGGGTATCCCGAGATGAGTCAGTGTCCATTCAGACATCCCCGCCAGACGCGGGGAGGCCGCCAAGTATTCCCCTCGGCAACAGGGAGAGAGAGTGTGTGTGCAGAGTGGGCAGCGGCAGAGTGAGGGAGAGGGCAAGAGGAAGAACACGAGCGAGGAGAGCGGCACAGTGGAAATTTTTGAGTTTTTGCTGACGCTGTCTAATTTTAAAATTTAGTTCACAAAATTTTTGTTGAAACAGTTGTGCGCGCTGCTCTGTTGGCTTTTTGTTTGTGTGTGTGTATGTGTGTGTGTGCTATGCAGCGGACTGTGAACATCTGTTTGTGACAGACAGGAGATGCGCCTAAAAGCAGACAGCACGCGGCGTACTCAGGTGTTCTTACATGTGATCCTGCTCTCTCCCTCTCTCGCGACCAATGCTACCCATAGCAATAGAGAGGCTTTAGCTATTTTTTCTTTTTCTTGGAATTTGGAATGCTTTCTACGAAGTATCTACAATTGCAAATGCCTTTCTAATTCATTAATCACTCCTAGACTGCGGTTTTTCTGTGCTAATCTCAAAGTAATTAAAACCAACAAAAAGAAGAAATTGGCAGACTTGTGGTTGCTTTCGTAGATAAGAAGGAAACCTCAACAGACCGGACACCTGTTCCGGTTCGACCATCTTATCGAAGAGTTTAACCCTTTCCAAGTGCCTATTAAATGTAATTTTCCTTTAAATGAACAGGGGAGAATTGATTGAGTGCTTAATTATTCACTTTTCATTGGTCAGACCTTGGCTTACATCTGTTTTTATTCCCAAAAACGTTTAGTCATTACCTTAATGCCAACTGGTAGCTCTCTCCTTGCGGGATTTACCTTTGAATTATAGAAAAATGTAGTTTGTTTATAGATATGATGGATGTTCGAACTTTTAAATATTGTAATTTATAGAAGAAGATATTCCAGAAATAGTCTCTATAAATTTTAAATTTATATTGCCTTAAATCGTACATTTTTAGCTCTTTCTTTACGGGACTTACATTTGAATTATAGAAAAATGTAGTTTGTTTATGGATTTTCGAACTTTTTAGTATTGTAATTAATAGAAGAAGATATTCCAGAAATAATCTCTATACATTTTATATTTTTATTGCCTTAAATCGTACATTTTTAGCTCTTTCCTTGCGGGACTTACATTTGAATTATAGAAAAATGTAGTTTGTTTATAGATATGATGGATTTTCGACCTTTTAAGTATTGTAATTTATAGAAGAAGATATTCCAGAAATTGTATCTATAAATTTTACATTTTTATTGCCTTAAATCGTACATTTTTAATGAAATTATATACATTTTAAATCTTATCAAAACTCCAGCTGCCCTATAATCTGAGTTCTGATGTTTCCATACCCAAATATCTAGTATTCTTCGACTTTTTGGCCCTACTATATGTCATAGGAGTTCTTCTAACAAATTCCCACAGATGCCAAGCATTTCGAGCCTAAACAACGTGCCAAATAATACCAGTTGAAAGTAATCCCTATAATTTCCATTTCGATTCGTTCGCAGTCCTTTTCGAAAAACCAAAAAATCAAACAAAGAATTAAAATGCCATCCGACGCCAAGAAACGCGACGCGCAGCGCAAGAAGGATGCCCGCAACAAGAAGATCCAACAGATACCCTCCACGAAGAAGGCCAACGGGCAGCCGGAACGCGAGCTGACCGAGGAGGAGAAGCTGTGCGCCAAGCTGGAGGAGGAGGCCCGGATCAGTGCGGAGGCACGCTCCTGCACCGGATCGCTGGCAGTGCATCCGCGTTCGCGTGATGTCAAGATCGCCAACTTTTCGATCACGTTCTTTGGCTCCGAGCTGCTGCAGGACACAATGCTCGAGTTGAATTGCGGCCGTCGATATGGTTTGATTGGTCTCAACGGATGCGGTAAATCCTCGCTGCTGGCAGTGCTCGGTGGCCGGGAGGTGCCCATACCGCCGCACATCGACATCTTCCATTTGACGCGCGAAATACCGGCCAGCTCGAAGAGTGCCCTCCAGTGCGTTATGGAAGTGGACGAGGAGCGCATTAAGCTGGAGAAGCTGGCCGAGGAGCTGGCCATGAGCGAGGAGGATGATGCGCAGGAGCAGCTGATTGATATCTATGAGCGGCTGGACGATATGTCCGCCGATCTGGCCGAGGTCAAGGCCGCCCGCATCCTGCACGGTCTGGGCTTCGACAAGGCCATGCAACAGAAACAGGCCAAGGATTTCTCTGGAGGTTGGCGCATGCGCATCGCCCTGGCCCGCGCCCTGTTCGTGAAGCCCCATCTGCTGCTGCTGGACGAGCCGACGAATCATCTGGATCTGGACGCGTGCGTGTGGCTGGAGGAGGAGCTGAAGACATACAAGCGCATCCTGGTTCTCATCTCGCACTCGCAGGACTTCCTCAACGGCGTCTGCACGAACATCATCCATCTGACGGGCAAGCGACTCAAATACTACACGGGCAACTACGAGGCCTTCGTCCGCACCCGCATGGAGCTGCTGGAGAACCAGATGAAGCAGTACAACTGGGAGCAGGACCAGATATCGCACATGAAGAACTACATTGCCCGCTTCGGTCACGGCTCCGCCAAGCTGGCGCGGCAGGCGCAGTCCAAGGAAAAGACGCTGGCCAAAATGGTGGCCCAGGGGCTGACGGAGAAGGTATCCGACGACAAGGTGCTTAACTTTTACTTCCCATCGTGCGGCAAGGTGCCGCCGCCCGTGATTATGGTGCAGGTGAGTTTATACTCTTCTCTCTGAAATCAAGGAGAATAAAAGATTAACCCTGAATAAATCCCCTGGCAGAACGTGAACTTCCGCTACAACGATGAGACGCCTTGGATCTACAAGAATCTGGAGTTTGGCATCGATCTGGACACACGTCTCGCTTTGGTGGGACCCAACGGAGCCGGCAAGTCCACGTTGCTGAAGCTGCTCTATGGCGATCTGGTGCCCACCTCTGGGATGATACGCAAGAACTCGCATCTGCGCATCGCCCGCTATCACCAGCATCTGCACGAACTGCTCGACCTGGACGCCAGTCCGCTGGAGTACATGATGCGCGCCTTCCCGGATGTCAAGGAGAAGGAGGAGATGCGTAAGATAATCGGTCGGTATGGCCTCACGGGTCGCCAGCAGGTCTGCCCCATTCGCCAGCTGTCCGATGGCCAGCGGTGTCGCGTGGTCTTCGCCTGGCTGGCCTGGCAGGTGCCGCATCTCCTCCTACTGGACGAGCCGACCAATCACTTGGATATGGAGACCATCGATGCCCTGGCCGATGCGATCAATGACTTTGATGGCGGCATGGTGCTAGTTAGTCACGATTTCCGTCTGATTAATCAGGTAAGACTGTTATTGGCTTATCTCTTGCGTTTCCCTGATTAATAACTAGGCAAAATATCAATATTTCGATATTAAAAAAAAAAAAAATAAAATATTTTTATCGAAATATTTTTTGTTGTAATATATCGCATATCGATATTATTTGGAAATATATGTTTTGATATTGTGGTTGGTCACACTACACTTACCAGTCTTAAAAAGAGAAGATGAGCGCGGCAAAGAACTTTTACTAGAGATTTCAAACCGGTTTGGCACCATCGATAGTTTCGAGTTTTATTTCGCAAACTATTGATATTATTGCGATAGTACCGACATATTAAATTTTGTAAAAAAAAAGGAGTGTTCATATAATAAAATACCTTAGTAATTGGATAAGGATTGTTAGATTAAAGATTTAATATAGTAATAATTTAAAAATTAATTAAAATAGTCAGACAAATTTTTCAGTTTTGGTATCTTCTGATCTATATTTTCATTTTCTAATTATAATTAGTTTGGTTTCAAGCTAACAAATATAATAATGTATGGGGACGATACTATTGCGATTGTTTTCAAACTACCGATTGTGCAAGCTGAATACAAACCATCGATACTATCGATAGTGCCACCAGTAGTTTGACACCTCTAGCTTTTACAAAAACATAAACGCACATAATGGAAGGATCTAAAATAATGTTACCAATATATGCCATTTTTTTTATAGAAAATTTCACTTTTTCATTTAAAAAAAAATGAAATGAAGTCTTCATTTTCTTTCTTTAACTTGCTTCTTGTATTATCTTAAACTATTCAACCTTAAGTTAAAAAAGTTTATTGTTTTATTTTCAATTCATAAAAAGCTCAACAAAATTATAATGCATTTAAAGTTAATGTAATGTTATTTTGGGAGGTTTAAGGTTCTTATACTGAAATAATCAGATATATCGATCAATTTTGTTGATACAAATTGCAAAAACCCTGATATTTTTAAAGAATGATAATCATCGATAAGATATTTTTTACATATTTTCACAACCCTATTAATAACTGACTGAAAACCCTTTCCAGGTGGCCGAGGAGATTTGGGTGTGCGAGAAGGAGACGGTGACCAAGTGGAAGGGCGGCATTCTGGACTACAAGGATCATCTGAAGAACAAGATCACCTCCGAGAACGAGAAGAAGGCCAAGGCGGGAAAGTAGATGCTATCCTAGAGTTAGATGCCAAGGCTCATCCGCACACCACACACCCGCACACCACCACACCTACACACACACAGACATTCAGGCATTCAGGCAACTATCATCGACCCTTCCCTGCCGTCGTATTACTTACTGTCCAAATTAGTCTTGAGTTTACACACAAAATTACACAGTAAACAAATAAACAAAGCAGCCACGCAGCCACACAACAAACGGGGAGAAACACACAAATTTTAGCTGAATTTTTTTCTTTTTATGTGTCGAATTAAACTAAATAAAAAATTAAAGTATAAATAATAATAATAAATAGTAATGGAAGCAACAGGAGGAACTACCAACCAACCAACAACTACAAACAGCTTGTGATCTTGCGCTTATGTAATTTCGTTTAATTTTCGCTAGGTTTCATATATAAAAAAAAAAAACAAATATATAAAGTATATTTTATTTTTTTGTAATTTATTTACGCCTTAACTATATACATATACATAATATATATATACATATATTAAACAATTAAAACTACAATATACAATAATATATAACTACAAAAACGTTCTGATTAAGGCGACACCGAAAATGTTCGCTATAATAACTGCCCTCCCACGGATGCGACAGAGACAACACCGACCGAGCGAGAGATTCACAATAATATTCGATTTACAGAAACGAGAAAAGATTTAAAAGGATTTAGCGGGATTATTACATGGAAAATGAATGAATGATGTTGTACACGGATATGATATTATGATAGGTTATATTTGAACAAATTGGAATTGTAACTGAATTGCAGAGCCAAAATATCGTATTAATTAGATAAACTTAATTGAGAAACAGAGTTGCTTGACAAAAGGTTACAAATAATAAACAAAAATTTAATGACCAAACGAATGGTGCAATTATGTCGTTATTCTCGTTACTTTAGTAGCTTTGCGGGTAATTGGAAATATATTTGGAAAGGGCAGCAATGTTTATCGATTTATAATCGATTTCTGCATACAAAAATATCGAAAACCATCGCATAATTGGAACTAGCGCTGGAAAGCTAATGATGTTTATCGATCTTAAGTCATTTTTGCATTAAAAATATCAAACAGCATCGAAGTTTATCGATTTCTGCTTAATTTGAACTAGAGATGAAACAGCCAGCAATGTTAATCGATCTTAAATCGATTTTTTGATTCAAAAATATCGAAAAACATCGAAGCATACCATAATATTGAAAGCTTCTTGTGATTTAACAATTCTTTAGCTAAATAACCACTTGGGTTCTATTAATCCTATTTGTACTAGACTTTATCCCCCTTAAAACATATTTGTACGTTTTCTTGGGAAATTCCTTCTGAATATTTAATTATTTTCCTTGAAACTCGCCCTAAATCATTAATTAAGTTTAAAAAACGTATATTTTCTGTAGAAAGTCCTGTTTTATACCAAAATCCTGCCCACAAGCCAAACACTGAATGGAGTCACATCTTCATCATTTATAACCCACTCGTTACCCTTTATTTATTGTACAATTCTCATCAAATCGTTTGTGCTTAAATGTTTAAACATTTATTTATTGCGTACATGGTTCCCTTTTCGTTTCAATTATTTATTGCGCTTTCACTCACATTCTCCTCGATTTCGATTACGATTTCGACTACGATTTCGTTAATTATTTCTCTTTTGCTTTGCGCGTAGGCACGTTCAAAGGTTAGTTGGTAGACTTGGTTACACTTAAGCGATAGTTACACGGTGCCGATAGGTCAAAGGAAATTAGAGGTGGAGAAACATTGATGTTTGCAGACATTTAAATAAAAAAAGATCGATGGAAAAAAAACATCGAAGTTTTTCGATGTTTTCAAGAAAACTGAAGAAAAAGTCATTTAAAATAAATAATTAATAACATTAAAAATTTCCCTTACTTTAGTGATGTGACAAAAACATCGATATTTCCCCAAACATTTCAAAAACATCGATACATCGATGTTTCTCTACCTCTACAAGTATGTGAAGTAGCTAGTAGCTCCTGGCCAGGTCCGCGTGCATCACTCGGAGCAGCTGCCGTTCCGCCTCGCTGAGGGCACCGAATTCGGTGCCAAAATCACGTAGCAAATGCTTCAAGTCGCACATTTTCCGCTCCACCCAGGCGCACGCGATCTCCGCCAGCGCATACTGCTGCTGCTGCGGCACGAAGGCGCCCGGTCGCTCCACCGACGAGCTATCGTCTTCGACTGGGGTGGCGGAACGCGTCTCGAACTGGGCCAGACTGTAGTAGTGCTCGATCAGCTTGATGTGAGCGGGCGACTGGCGGGCGGGCGGCAGATTCAGGTGGACGAGCAGCAGCAATCGCAGCACCTCCACGCGTCGCAGCAGCTCGCCATACATGCGGGCACCGCGCCGCTCGTACACATTGTCCACAATGTCGTCGTAGTGCTGCAGGGCGCTCCGGTAATCCCCCCGCTGGCCGCACGCCTCGGCGCTCGTTTCCAGATCGTGTATCTGATGGGTGGGCGAGGCGAAGCTGCTGGTACTGTCCAGCTGCCGCTGCAGCTGCTTTAGTTCTCGGAGAATGGCCGCCTTGAACACGCAGCCGTCGACGGCCCGCTCGGCGGCCCGATGGTAGCAGTGTAGAGCTCCCTCCCGGAACCCGGAGTGTCGGGTGCGCGGATGCAGCCGTCCGGTTTCGTTGTGTGCCCGCAGGAAGGATCGGGCTGCCCGCAGATAGGCCTCCGATTCACGCTGCGGCGCTCCGCCATAGGATTCGCACTTGGCATAGCCGATGTGGCACATGGCCGCGTACTGCAGGATGCCCGCCTCCTCGAAGCTGTAGGCCAGCCGCTGGAAGTCCGCCTGAACGTCGCCCACGCTGGGGGCAAAGCGTCTGCGGTGCGAAAGGGAAAACACAGATTAATACATCGGTAGAGCCTGGATGGATACTTCTTTCCAAGACTTCTCCTCGTAGCTTGGTCGAACCCCATTTCCAGGATACGAAAGGATACTCACTTGAAGAAGCCGGCCCGTTCGAATTTCTTGATCTTGCTGGAAGCTCGCAGGTATTGCTCCAAACTGGCACTCACTGCCCCTGCAGCTTGCTCCATGTTCGCGGTCGCAGTGGCTCCACACTCTAGCCGAAGCCCGGGATGCGGCAGATACTTCAATAGACCTGTATGCCAAGGTGTTTCTTTGTGTTCTTCGGTGGAAATTGTAGAAAATATATAACGGTGTAATGTTTTGTTTATTGGCTGCCAGGCCGGGAGTGACCAGATGGTAAAGCTCCAGAAATGCACGACTTTTGCATACTACGGCCACACTATCACCTGAGACACCATTATAGTCCATGATAAAATTATATAAGGTAGTCATCCATGATACAATTATATAAGGTGGTCTCATCGAGAGAGCTGCGGATTGAGGATAATATATTTTTGATAGTGCTTTCTTTCTCTTTCTCTGCAGTATTGGCGCACTTACCGCTTGCGTTGCACTATAATTCCCAACGGGTTTTAGCTGTCAGCAAGTGGTAACCACGCTGAATATGAATGAAGAGCACATATTTCTTCCTGATCATCTTTCTCTCTTAACCTCTTTCTCTTTCTACCTTTTCCTATATTTTCCTCTCCCTTTTCCCTTGTGAACTGAGTCATGATTACCTTATATAATTGTATCATGATGCATTTCAATTGGAAAACAGCAGAATTTATCTTTAATATTCCAATTGTATTATTGAAAATATTAATGTTTGGAAATTGCTGCATACTCTTGATCACATAATAAATAAAATAGGAAACATGCATATATATATTGTCTATTTTGCGGCATTGGGGGGACTCAACAAAAATAATCAACACAACCAAACAATTAAAATCGACTTTGTTGTAGCTATTAAATTAATTAATTATTAATATAAATTGTAATTAAATATAAATAAGCAATTGTCCAATACTTATCCATCGAAAGTATTTCCACCTGTCTCAGATTAAACGAATAAAATTATCTCAGTCTGCAAAGCACTTAAAGTAATTAATAAATTGATTTAAATATAAATTTTAAATCATATTTGATTAATTTATTGTATTTGAATTAAATAAACAACAAGTTCAGCTTTAGAGGAGCCCCCCTAACATTTTGTAATAGTTAAATCTGGCCACACTACATTCGCCAGCTCTCCTGCTGGTCACACTGGCACAGATACATCGCAAAAAGGTTGCAATTTTTTGGAGCAGCGCTCACATTCCGTAAATTCAGCAAGTTCACGGCGGAATTCAAGTACACCAGCCCCCACACCAAGCCACAGCACACCACACACACACATCAGCAAAAGTAGCGGAACAGGACGTTAGCTAGGACACAAGATGGCCATAGCCGAGCATGACAACGTTTTCATTTTTGTGCCAAATTTGATCGGTGAGTGTGCTGTTTATTGTTGTTGTTGTTGTTTTGGATGGGTTCGCGGAGGGGTAAACAAATCGAATATGTTGATTTATGGGTCATGTATACACAAGCACACACACGCACATACACTGGCCTTTTGCTAATTGGATTAGTTGGGCTGCGGAAAGGGGGCGCGTTCCTGCTGCCAACCTGGAAGCCCCAGTCAGGTTCAGGGGCAGGGGCCGCCGCACCCCCACTTAAAAAACAACCCCCTCATACTCCTATCGATGTTTTGCCGCCGCTGCCGCCGATTCTGATTGATTTTCTTAAACATTCCACAGGCTATGCCCGCATCATCCTGGCCCTGATCGCCTTCTGGTTCATGTCCACCAACTATGTGATCTCCGGCTGGTGTTATGTAACCTCCGCCCTGCTGGACGCCGTCGATGGTCATGCCGCCCGGGCCTTCAATCAGAGTAAGTGCCCCCGCGAACAGCGATGATCCCCCATTGGTCTATCTGATTGTACTTTGCCCACTTCAAACACCTGTCCATGCCCTGCCTTGCGCGGCTCTATAGTTTGTTATCTGCCGATATTATTCACCCAATGGCAGGCCCGATATGGTCACGGCTGGGTGGATAGACAATCGATGACGTAGAGGCCGTAATAAGGTTGAATTTCGCCAGGCAGATGGAAGATTTCGGGCTTTAATAATATTAACAGCTCTTTATTAATCTCTCTCTCTCCAGGCACTCGTTTCGGCGCCATGCTGGACCAGTTGACCGATAGATGCGGCACTACCGGCCTGCTGGTCACCCTGGCCTACTTCTATCCCAAGTACATGTTCTGGTTCCAGCTGTCCATTGCCATCGATGTGGCCTGCCACTGGCTCTTCATGCAGACGTAAGTTTAGCCATTCCCCTGGGCCAGCTCACCTTAATTAATTGCTGTGTCCTTGTATCCTTTAGGAGCGTTGTGGTGGGACGCAGCTCGCACAAGGTCAACGAGAACTTTGTGATGCGGCTGTACTATCAGAAGGACATACTCACCTTCATGTGCTGCGTCAACGAGCTGTTCTACGTGTGCTTGTATCTCTTGCATTTCACCTACGGCCCGCTGAGTAAGTCCTAGCTTTTCCTAGCTCCCACTCCCAGCTAACTTTAATTCCCTTACAGTATTCGGCGCCTCGCTCTTCAAGATACTCGCCTTCCTCACGGGCCCCTTTGCCGTGCTCAAGGCCCTGATCTCGGTGATGCACGCCTATGTGGCGGGCATCGATCTGGCCGCCGTGGATGTGCGCGAGCGGCAGGAGAAGCGCCAGAAGGCGGAGCCCGTGGCCGCTGGCAAGAAAGTCGAGTAAACAGAAATGTGCGCGAACTTCCAGCGAAAGAACTCTTGATTCCAAAAACAGAAACCTTAAGAAGAGAAACAGATCAGATATCAGATCAAAATGTTTATGTATATGATGGGCATTAGGCAACCAAATAGGATGTGTGTTAGTAGAATTTTAACTATTTTTATGCGCTATTGCAAGGATTGTTGACCTTATTTTGTATTTTTTAAGTTATTTACGGATCAATTTGTATTTACATAAATTATTTCTTTGAATTGAGAATGAAATCCAAGCGTTTTAAATAGTCGTAGCCTGTAGCTGTTTTGCATATTTATTTTGCCTTTAGTTTAAACGCTTACACATTATATATTTTATAGATATATATACATATATACAGGCTAAATACAGGACAGAGTCAGCGTGTAATTTCCAGGATTTCGGTTCGATTCAAGACCTCCTTTCTTCCTAACAGCAATTGTAAGACGCAACTCTCTCAATGTATGTAACTAATGTGTATTTCTAATCGTAAGCATTAACAAAAACAAATGTAATTGGAGACCTGCATAAAATAAATGAAATGGATGTGTTAAGTGGCTATTATTATTATTAAAAGTTTAAAACCAAAGCCTTTGAGCTTTTTCCCTTCTCTTTTTCGCTTGCTCTTTTACGCTTTGCCTGCAATGTACAAGCAAAGCAGCAACAACATATAATTACCACTCTGTAGCGAACGAGCGAATTTAAATGATATTTTAATATTATTTAATGCAAAATTACAAGTAATTTTTGTTTAATGTTTTTAAATAGAGCTTTTTTTAACCTTAGCATCAGTAATTCCCTTTTTGGAGGACGTTTTTAAGGTGTATTCCTCATAGACTTGATCAAATTTGTGGCTTATTTTTGGAATTATCTAGGCCTGGCATTCATAGTCAAAATTTTATCAATGAAAGGAGGCAAAAAGCCCCCCATTTCGCGGTCCCTGTTCCCCAGCCATTTGAATTGCGCGCCAAAATTTTTAGCTTTTTCTTACCATTTGTTCCGTCAGCCCTGGTGCGGCGTATCAGCTGACGTAGAGGTGCGCCGCAGCCCTGGGCCGGATTTTACACAACATAAACATTCGAGGAGAAGATTCATTCCGGACCCAAGACTCATCCATCTACTGGACACGGGCAATGCCCTGAGCGCTGAGGGATTGCCATGAAGGTCCTCGCTCGTCTGGGCCGCCTAGCGCGCTACACAGTGGCCTACGCCGCCATGACACACTGCACCTTCGAGTACATCGGTGACTTTGTCCTGGTAAGAAGAGTTAGGAGAAGAGCATGTGCTATAACCACTGATATGGGTTATCCTCCGCTTGCAGTGCAAGGGACCCTCCATGGAGCCCACTCTGTACTCGGACAATGTGCTGCTCACCGAACGCCTGTCGAAGCACTGGCGCACCTATCGTCCCGGCGACATCGTCATTGCCATTTCCCCCATCAATGCCGGTCAGTACATTTGCAAGCGCATTGTGGCCGTGCCCGGCGATCCGGTGCTCACCCAGAAGCCGCATCCCATCGAGACGGAGTTCAGTGGCGGGGAGCCTCAAGGCGGCGGCGCCGGCAAGAAGAAGCCCCTGATGGTGAGGGACTATGTGCCGCGCGGCCACGTTTGGATCGAGGGCGATAACAAGGCCAATAGCTCAGACTCCCGCTACTATGGACCCATACCCATTGGCCTCATCCGAAGCCGGGTGCTCTGCCGCATCTGGCCGCTCTCCGAGCTTACCGGTCTCTAGGAATGCCCGTTTTTTTTTCGTGAAATTTCAATTAGTTTTTAGGAAATTGCAGAGTAGATAGATCCATCAATTTTATAGATCCATTTCGTATGAGGTTTTCGTCTGGTTTTGTGCGATTTTGGATGTCATTTACAGAAACAGAATAAACAATAGATGCGTTTAGAAAAGAACTGCCAATACCCATTAATCATACATTTATTTACACACACTTCGAAAGCATGGTTTGATCTTAAATCCTAGGTTTTCGGTGTAGAGTCATCCAAATAAATCACTTGCAAGAAACAAGCAATTTTGTAGTCTTAACTAATTTGTTATTACAAAAAGATATGCATGGTAATCATGTTGTTGATGATTTAAATAAATACGCAAGTTGTACAAGACATTAAGGGTATTTGGGAAGGGTGAATAAGCTAGAGCTGGGAAAAAATCGATACTCATCGATTTTGTTTCGATCTTTTACAAAAAAAGGTCGATTAAATCGAAATAAAACTATTATTATTTTTTTTTTTTTCATTTATAGAGGTCAATTAATGGAGATTATATACTTATACATATAAAGAATAAACCAAAAATACATTTCAATAAAATAAATAAAGAAAAGTTATAAGATTTTAAAACAGAAATAGCGGAAGAATTCGTTTTTAACACATAAAAAGTGAATATAAATTACGTTTCCAGAACATTACAAAAAAACTAAATGATTTTATGTTCAAAAGCCATTGATGATCCATAAGATGAATGGTTCACGATACATCGATTCTACCAAAAAAGAATCGATGTTGGAAAAAAAAAAATCGAAAGTATCGATATTGCAATCGATTTTTCCCCAGCTCTAGTGTAAGCCCTTTTTGACTCTTCTGAATCATTCATAAAATTTATATAAATAAAAGTTAATAAAAGAATATATGGAATATGTATTTACCTTTTATTGGTCTACAAAAAAAATTGATATATATAGTTGGTTAGTTGGTTAATAGAATAGGTAATAATAGATAGATATAGGGATAGATAGGGATATATATAAGTTGTGGTAACTCAGACTTTAAGTCCATATTTTGTTTGGTTAATTTTTTTTGTAATTTTGATTATTTCAGATCGCCTTCTCAGCTTTTTAGGAATATTTTACTCAACTTTTACGTATAATAATAATATCTTAATGGAATTCTTTCCTCTGTCGCTTATTTTCAATTGTTTTTGACATTTAACTGGTTGGAAAAGTACATATAAATGTTGCAGCCTTCTAAAATCATTATTTTGGCCAGTGTTTGCATTTTGGAAACCATTTTGGTATTTTCTAACTTTCCCTTTTTTTTTTTCTTTTTTTTTTGTATATTTGTTGTAAGCTCTGACTTTCTGCGAGTTTTATAGATTATTTAATTTGTACTAAACATGTCCATTAAATATTCAGGAACTACATTATAAAACATGGATTATTTGTATACTTTTTGTGACAAAAAAAAAACTTATTTACTTTAACGTGTTAAAGTGTTCTAGTTTTAAAGCAATAACCATGTCTTAATGGAAATTACATATACAAAACACCAAAAAGAGCTGTTAATGTAATAGTATTAATATTATCATGGCAATATTATTAATATTATTACCAGAACACCCTTTATTTTAATGTTGCTTTAACGCAGTTCTCAAATTGAGCGAGTTCTTTGACTTTAAGACTAAACACAAAGTCCAAGAAGTAAGTCAATTGGCTTCTTAGATCTTTGGCTAATAGACACTGTTAGGAGCCGTCTATATCTCTCCAAGACAATAGGAATTATCCACATAATCATAATAGATAATAGATTTAACTAACTTAGATTTGGGTAAACATATATGGGTTTTATTGTCACCTTTACAGCAATGCCGCCCGAGTTTTCATTGGGGTTTACATAGAACACTGACTTAAACATGTTTTTGCTACGAAAGATCTAAAAAATAAGGAACAGAACATTAATAACTAAAAAAAAACCAAAAAAGAAAGGCTAGAAAATACATAAAAAAAGCATTTATTAAACTAAATTATAAACATATTACTTGTGCTGCTTGGGGTGATGGGAAAGACAGACCTACAAAAAAAATTGCACTAGGGATTTTTGGCCACTGTACGGAGCCCTCTTACTGCTTGTTTGGATCCTCCTGCTGCTGCTGCTGCTCCTCGTCCTCCTCCTCCTGCTGCTTCTCCTCCTCCACATAATACAGGTTGTACTTCTTCTGGAGCACCTGGTGGATGTCGTCGCGACAGGTGATGGTCAGCCCCCGTTCCTGGTAGTCCAGATAGGTGCGAACAAACTGCCTGTTGGTCTCATGCACCTGCGGATGCTCCAGATACTCGCCAATGGGCATCCACTGGAGCTTGGCAATCTCGCGTTCGCAGCGCTTAAAGTCCAGATTGAGCGGCTTCAGGCCCACCACCACGTACAGATCGGAGCAGCCGAAGCTGCCGCCGTGGGCATGCCGCAGACTGATCACCGAACGGAACTCGGTGCGGATGCCGGTCTCCTCGGCCACCTCCCGTAT
The DNA here is from genome assembly GCA_008044355.1 of Drosophila lacteicornis. Lineage (NCBI taxonomy): Eukaryota > Metazoa > Arthropoda > Insecta > Diptera > Drosophilidae > Drosophila > Drosophila lacteicornis. Next base: position 220,663 of record VNKF01013945.1, read on the forward strand.
TGCCGCATCGATGAGATTCTCCCGCGGCTCCACATAGCCGCCGGGCAGCTTCCAGCTATTGGGTATCATGGCATACCGATCGGAGACCACCAGCACCTCGTCCTGGTCGTTAATCACCAGCCCACCGACGCCCATCAGGGTGTGGGCATAGGTGGGCAGGTTGCTGGACTCGTCCTCCGGCAGCCAACGGTACAGGACCACCTCCCCGAAGCGGGCATGATGAAAATCGAAACCGTTCTCAGCCAGCACGGGCACCCAGTCGGCCTGCTCCTTGTACACACGGAACCAAATCGCCCGGTTCTTGTTGGCGATCCAAAAGTCCAGGGATTCTGGTTGGCAAAGATGTCAAGGGGATCACATGAGAAGGTCTGCGGACTTTACTCATCCCACAGGCATACACTCACTCTCTAGTTTCTCCCTGAAGGTGGTATTAGCCACGTTCTCTTGGTGCCCATCCACGGTGACGCCGGCAAAGCGATCCGTAACGCCGCGGAAGATATCCCCTGGAGTGTCCATGGCCGTGTAGCTTCAAGGAGGCAACAAGGAGGATGGATGGGAATGGATGTGGATGGGGTTTAACGGAAGTCTTCGATGGCACAACTTACGTTCGTGTTAATAATCGCTGTGGCTGTAACTTGTGATGATCTTGGACGCCGGTTCCCCTTAGCTTCCGCTGTTGGACTCGTAGTGCTACTGCTGCTGCTGCTGTATACAATGTGCGGTGTCTAGCGGTCCGGAGGAGCGTCCTCCATGAATTGAACGCCGGCAGGGTTAGAACGTTTCTGGGACCCAGAAGACCTGCGGCCAACATTAAATAATAATTCGCGAGTCAACGACGGCAACGACGACGACAACGACGACGGCCCGACCACGTTGGCGTCGGAGCTGGAGATCGGAGGAGGTATTTCCAGAGTTCGTCGCGAAGCCAATCCCTGGGCCTGCTGTGTGTGTGTGTGTGAAACGAAGCAAAAACAGACGGGTGAAAAAGGCGTACGACGACTCCAAACATCGATGCAAATCCGATGGGCAGGTGGATAAGGAGGAGGAGTATATAGCGGCACTATCTGTTTCTGGCGCAAGATAAGCGATAAAGGGGCTGTTACGCGCAGCGTTCTGGTCTTGACAGTTCAAATTTGGCGCTCATGTCAGTATCAGAGTCACATGCCACAGAGATGAGCGAAACTAAATACGTAGTAAATCGATTTTAAAATTTATGTTTATACTTTTTAAGATCATAAATTCTCAGAAAGCTTTCTCTTTTATTACAAAAATAATTTTGGTGAGAAAAGTGTTGAGGAATATAATAAATTATGCGAAATCAACAAGTTATTGCTCAAATTTGCTTTAAAAATATATAGAGAATATGCATAGTATGATTAAAAAGCTTGGCTTTCTTAAAAAACACCTACACATCAATATATAAGACCCTTCTTTAAAGTTTTTAACAAAAAATCCAGTTTAACTTTAAATTTAGATAAAAGCTAGCCAAGCCTCGTGACACGACACAGCGGGCAGCCCACACACTGATGCCGCTGATCGCTCATCTCTAGCCAGCAACCTTGGATGACAGCCCAAGGTGCGAGGTGTGTGGGCGGCGGTTGCATGTGTGTGTGTGAGTGGGTCGTTTGAATCGTTTCCGCATGGGTTCTCTCGGTGTTGTTTGTGTTTTGTGTAGGAACGAGAGCATGTTTATCAAGCTGCGTTGCGTCGAGTGCTGCTGTTATCAACGCGCCAGACAATTTATGTGCGCGCGTTAGCTTTTTACATAACAAACAACGCCAAACACAACGATTGTCACTTGCAGCTGCACACGACCAGCTTTAAAAATTCCACTCACAAAATAGAGCGCCAACTGTTGGTGGTCGTCACTGGTGTCTTTTACTATATGGTAGCACTGGGCCGATCGATCTTGCCAGAGAGCTAGACAATTAATTAATGGGGACGTACTCCGCTCAAGACCTGGACTTTGGCATAAACAAACAGAGACAAAAACAGCGCGCGATTTCAATTATTTCCTCCAGGTTCTAGCGATGGCACCTCGACGCATCAGCTGTTTCGCAAAGGCGCTGATCTTTTGGCTATTTTGGCGCAAAGCTCACAGCTGTTTTTAGCTATTTTCGCCCCAGATAAAGAAAACCGTAGGATTAAGTTTGACATATTGGCCAATAAGTACCAGTTGGAGAATTTTTCATTTCTTGAATTAAGGCAATGATAGGGACATTACAATTAGATCGAAAAGATTGTGACTAAAGGTTCCCATAGTATGTTGCATATCATGGTATCGTGCTTATCGGCAGCAAAATGGCGAAGGACGATGAAGGAAAGCTCCATGAGGCGTCAAACGGGGTCCCGGGTCGTGTTCCAGCTGGCCTGCCACCTTCGCTCCTCACCCAGATCATTTGGTTTTACAGAAATTGTACAATTGTGTGTTTGTGCGTGTGTGTGTGTGTGGAATATGAACTAAAATTTATGGATAGTATAAAATTAGCCAAAAAATGTCCCTACTATGAAAAAAAAGTGCTTGAAATTACGCGCGCCTATGGTAAGCTCGAAATTCGACGATGCCAGTGTTGCAAAACTAGCTAGCATTTGGCGGCGTATTTTAACTTGAATTTGAAAAAGAAAAGAGAGAAAAATGAAAGCAGAGCTTATTTGCGGCTAGGTTGCTGCGGATTGGGTGTGTGTTTGTCCTTTGTTTGCGCACAGCGTTCCTTGGCCAGCTTGCGGTCCCTCACGCCATGCCTGCGCTCCTCCCGATCCTCCAGCCAACCGTGCACCGTAGCGTTCAGAGCAGAGGAGCGCTTGCGTGGATCCGGGTCCAGCATTGGCTTCAAAAAGCCCGCAAACTGTCGGGCATCGCTGTCGGACCAATGGTACTTGTTCACAAGGACGTCGTCCAGGTAACGCGGCTGCAGGCCGGTGATGTTCCGCAACTGTCCATTTTTATGAAAGAAATTCGGTGAAAAGTCCCCGAGCTTGATCAGTTCCTGCGGAATGGGGCCGCACGTCTCGATGATGCTGGCAATGTGCGTTTCATCCAAGGTGGCCCGATCGCGACGCTCCTGGGGATTGAACAGATAGTCACCGGTGGCCAGCTCCCAGAAGAGACAGGCGGCACTCCAGACGTCCGCCAGTTCGTTGTAGCCGGCGCCTATGATGACCTCGGGGGCGCGGTATTCGCGCGTCTGAATGTCGTCGGTGAAGTGATGGTTGAACCAGCAGGCATTCCCCAAGTCTGCGATCTTCACCTTGACCGAACAGTACTCGTTGGCCGGATCCTTGCGCGAAATGATATCCATGTTCGGTAGATAGCGGCAGGTCTCCCTCTGATCCTAAGGATAACACTCTAAATATGATCCCTTATAATAGATGGGACTTACCAAAGCTGAATATCCCGCCGACTCTGTTGGCTTCTTCTTGGCGCCAGCGTTCGCCTGCGGCTTGGCCTGCTTCCTGCCCCGTGGCGTCACCTTGTCCAACTGATGGCGCTCCCGCTCCGCCGAATCCCAGTCGGCGACCTTCTTTTGCACCATCCACATGAATTCCACCGGATCCCTGACCAGCAGACGCACGGTATCGGAATAGCGTTCCTTTGGCAGCCACTGGAGCTCGGACTGCGGGCTCTGCCAAATGTTTTGAATCTTCGCTGGGTAGGTTTTGCTCTCCAAGAGGCTGGACAACTGTTCGAGGTCGTTGTCATCGAAAACCACCAGGCCATCGTCGAAGGCGGGCATGAAGGCCAGCTTTCCGGTGAAAGCCTGGACGGCCATGGCCGGCGTGAGGAAATCATATCTGGCCAGAGTCATCAAGTCTTCCAGGGCCTGCTGGCGCAGCCACTGGCGGTGCTCCAGAAAGAAGCTAACGTTACGCTTGGCTCGTGCCCGCAACTTTCGCTTGGCGGACTTGGTTAACTTGGCTGCGGGTGCGACAGTACCGTCGTTGTTGGCGGATGCGTTGGTGGTATTAGGGGAGCCTTTGGCGGCGGCTCCCTTGCAGGCAGCGCTCTTGTTGCCATTTCTGGCGGACTGTCCTCCGCCCCTGCCCCCCGGTGAGTGAGTTCCGGGCGAGCCACCAGCGGCATTTCTGTGGGACGATTTATTAAACAAAAGAGAACATGGAAATCTCTAAATGGAGGTATCATTTAGTGATCCCCAAAGCGAGTTCATAAAGGTATTCAAAAATATATTAAAAGCCTCTAAAAGGCTTGTATCAATACAAAAATATATCGATAATTTTACAAAAAATAAATATATCGAAATATATTTTTTGATATTGGTTGGTCACACTACACTTACAAATCTTAAAAAGAGCTTTTACAAAAACATAAACGCACATAAAGGAAGGAGCTAAAATAATGTTACCAATTTAGAAAATTTAAGTTTTTCATTATTCATTTCATTTTCTATCTTTAACTTTCTTCTTGTATTCTTACTTAATTTATTCAACCTTAAGATCTCTGTTCTTTAATGGAAAAATTTTATTGTTTTATTTTTAACCCATAAAAGCCCAATAAAATTAAAATGCATTTAAAGTTAATGTTATTTTGGGGGGGCTTAAGATTCTTAAGCTACGTACTCAGACACACGAAAAGAGTTCCTAAGCATTGAGTCAAAACGAGAGGTCAATAGTCACCCTCTCACCCTATCGCACTGCTTAGGAACACTTGTCGTGTGTCTGTGTATGTAGCTTTATACTAAAAAATATAAAAATATCAAAAATATCAGATATATCCATAAATTTTGGTGATAAATATTGCAAAAAACCTGATATGATATATGATATGATGATACCCTACTCTAAAAAGCCTTCCCGAAAGAAACTCTCACTCACCTCGGCTTGATGAGATGAGCGTTGGCCTTGAAGAATTCAGCCACCACGCGGGTGGCCTGGGCGCGAACCGCCAGATCGTTGCCCACCACCAGGACATTCTCGGGCTTCAGATCGGTGTGGATGATGCAGCACTGGTTGTGGATATAGTACAGCCCCTCCAGCACCTGCAGGGCTATCTGCTTGACATTGCGTAGCGGCAGTCCATGGTAGCGAGAGCGTTGGATTAGCTTCAAGAGGTTATCGCCCAGGATCTCGAAGACCAGGCACAGGTGAGTGCCATGGATGCCGCTCACACTAAAGCTATCGTAGAGGCGGACAATGCGATCGTTCAGCGGATGCCAGTGGGTCATCGAGATGGCATGGAGTAGCTCGATCTCATCGCGCGCTGTCTCGGTGAAGTGATCCGCCGACTTGACCACCTTGACGGCACAATAGCGCTCCATCCAGCTGTCGAAGCACATCCAGACGACGGAGAAGTGTCCCCAGCCAAGCTTGTGGAGGGCATAGTAGCGATCCTTGAAGACATCGCCCACGGTCACTGGATGATAGCCACCGACCTTGTACTCGCCCGGGCTCTCTATCTGCACGAAATCCGAGTCGTAGTCCACCATATTGAGCTGCGTCTCCTCCTCCTCATCATCATCGTCGTAGCCAGTCTCATCTCCATTGAGGTCGTAGCTATTGTTGCTGTCTTCGTATTCGTCGTCAGCCTCCCCCCCATCATCGGCGTCCAAAGTGGAGCCAGTGGACGAGACTGTCTCGTATTCCTCAGAGTTCTCGGTGTTCTCCCTCTGGTTTGGTTCCATGTCGGTATCTGTGGCATCCATTGGCTCAGGCTGTGGCTCCACCTGCACAACAGTTGTCTCTTCCACGACAACATTTGTTGTGGTTTGAGTCTCCTCCATGTCGCTGGAGGAATCGGAACTGAAGCTCAAGAACTCCTCATCTGTGGTCTCGCCTTGCATGGCTGCGTCACCTGAATTCTCCGACATGTTCACTGATTATAGATAGGGAAATATCTATTTGTTAGTTTGGAAATTCAAATCGAATTCGGAACTAAAATGAGGAGCTGCGGCCACTTGCGATGCGAACGGGGCTGAGTCTGGGGGACTAATGAATCTGGTGGGGAGAGCTGTCGACTAGCTTCAACTGACAGCTGGGCCAGAACTACTAGATCGGATAAACATATATCTCTGGGAGTACTAGATCGTGATTTTATATTGTTTTTACATGACTGTCGTGTAAAGTGTTTATGTGCATTAAGATTAAATATATATTGTATTTTTGTTGGGATGTTATCTTGACTTGTCGCTCGCCACCACAAACATTGGTCCTTCGAGCCGGATAGTCCGTTAGCTGATATTATAATTATTAAGTATTATTTATGTATCTTTATTTTTCTTTATATTTAAGATATAAGATAATTTATATCTTTATATTTCTTATATGTATGTACATCTATATATGTAAATGTCTTGTATTTGTGTAGATTTGGAATTTTGGGGGCTTAAGATTTATTTTGTACTACTTTTTGACCTCTTTTTCCCTATGTAATCAATATAAGTAGGGATATAAAGTTAAAAAATAGTAAATAGTAAAAACTAAATAAACTTAAAATATATGAATATAATAACAATAACTATAATATTATAATTATATTTATTTTCCTAAATTCAAATATATGGGCATATACTATAGTCCGTGGAAATTATAAAAAGAATCCCTTCTTAATGTGTTCTCTGAATTATTATACCTCTGTAGAGTGTATTATAGTTCTGGTCAGAAGTGCCCTTTCTTTTTCACACAAATGTTAATAACAATAAATCTTTAAGGTAAGCAACTTCATGCACAAATATCACTGTGGACGGCAGTCCACGTAGTGACGATAAGCACCGAGACTGTGGTGCGCAAGGAAACTACTATATAGATATAACTTACCAATACTGAGAGTTCTTTTTTGTCTCTTACTTTTCGGATAGAATCTTTCGCCGTTATTCTCCATACTATAAACTATAACAATAAAACAAGAAAAAACGGATAACTGATCTTTGCGACTTATATTTCTTCAATAAATTTTTCCGACTGGTTCGTTTAAATGATTCCCGACGAATAATATGGTTGACTTTCGAAAAATTTAGCTTCCACCAACACTCTTGGCAAGGGCTACTATCTGGTAATATATTCAACTTGGTTTGTCTTGGTTTGTGTTTTATTTATGTATTTATTTAATGATTTAGTGATGATTTTATGTTTGAAATTGGGACAAAAGTTGACATGAATAGCAGTTGGCATCCCTAAATAATATAGAATATTATTTGAAGGCGTCTAAAAGTATGCAATTATTTGTGTACGAGGATTTTATCCTTTTCTTAGGGGTTTTAAGCTTGAAGACTTCGTTGCATATTTTAAGGGTGTATATGGGACACACATTGTCCTTGTTTAGTTTATAATACGTTGTGAAAGCAAGAACTACTTAAGTCCGTAAAGTATACTTAGTTAATAAATAAATGCTTAAAATATTTAAGAAAAACTAGTAAAATGGCTAGATTTATGTTTAAAAAAACTACCTAAAATCTTTAAATTTTAACGTGTCTTTATTAAAGCTGGAAAAACATTTAAGATCTATTTTTGCATACAAAAACATCAACAACTTTGATAATTTCACATTGAATCTAAAATAACCTTATTTCTTATTATTATATTACTTTATAGTTTATATATTTTTCTACTGATTAATCAGTATTATTAATAAACACTAGTATATTTTTAAAACAAATTTTCATAAACTGCAACTTAAATTAAATACTAATTATGACATGATATTTAAGTTTAAGCCTAGAAAAAATTTCAGGAAACTGCTGGCAATCCGCCTTTATTATTAATATAAGCTTTATTTATGTGTCCCCCTTTTCCATTTCTTTTTGACAATTAAGCAGCACTTGATAATATTTTTGCCCGTTTCCATTTCTCTTTATTTTATTTATTTTTATATTTCAAAAATTCTTTTAAATCGAAATTGCTGTGTAATTGAGGGCGAAAAATCCTTTGTGCGAGCCGCCGTGTGCGCTGATTTGGAAAATGCGCTATTTAAGGCAACAAAAAAAGTAGCCAGTAACCAGTTGGGAGTTTACAGCGGGATTGAAGGGATTATCAAGGGATTGTCGTCCTGGTCGTCCTGGTTGGTGAAATTGTTGCAAAATGCACATACAGAGGAGTCAGCATGTCGTCGCTCACACTCAGGTGCTTCAGTTTTCGGACAACAATAGCTCCCATTGATCCCGTCTCCCCTTCTGTTTGTATTTTGATTGCCAGCTTAACAGGCTCGTGTGTACTCAATGCATTTTCACCAATTTTATTTAATATTTTCTCTTTTTTGGGGTAGAAATTTCAGAAAAAAAAGTTACCCCACCGGAGGGAAATATTTTTTAAGGATTTCCGCTCTATATTTGCTCAGTTGTTTAAACAAATTTTCCGCTTAGGGTGGCGCGGATCGAAAACCTCCTGTTTGCACACAATGAATGGATTTCGATTTTCATTTCCCGATTTCCCTTCGCTGCTGGCTTGTCAAATATTTATTAAAAAATTCGATGGCGCTCTAGGGGGGGACAGTTTCCACGAAAAACTACGAGGAAAGCCCCGAAAAAAAGGGGTTTTTCGGTTCCCAGGCGCGACGACTTCAACCCCTTTCCTCTGTTTGGAAAAATCTTGTTTGTAATTAGGGAGTTTTCCTTATCATTTTCCACGACAAGGCAAAGGCAAAGGCATTGTTTCTTTGCCAATTAAGCGTAATTTCAAGTGTCCCGTTCCTCACAACTGGTTTTCCTCCGCCTAATGAACTGTTTATGTTTGGACAATGGATGAAAATTTAAATAAATTAACGTGGATTTTCCACCGTTTTTTTTAAGCAATGGGTGGGTGGGTTTTTTTCAGGCAGGAAGGCAGTTTTTTTTTTTGTATTTTTTAGCAGTGAAAAGCTGGAAAATTAGGCTTTATTATTAAGCCATTTGCACACACCCCTTTTTCGCGCGGCTTTTGTTTGTGCAATTTTGGATTTTTCCAACACGAAATGGTTTTAAAAAGGCAAAAAAAAGGAGCTGTGGAAAATAAATGTTTTTTTCCTTTTGGGATTAAAAATGTATATATTTTTTCCCTAATTAATAAAATATTGAGGATTAATGTTTAATTATGCTCCACTTTATGCGTTAAATTGCTTGCCTGTGGATGTTTTTCATGAGTTATTTTCTAAGACCAGAGTTGCCTTTTTCGGTTTTTGACAAAAAAAGTATTTTTAAATTAAGAACAAATTAAAAATGTATGTAAATTAATTAATTTTCAATTTAAAAATACTCTTTTATTTAAATCCAAGGTTTATTTTTAACTTCCATCAATAATTTTGTTATTTTAATAATTTAATTAATAAGATACCCTGATATTCTGTGAAAATAGGAACTAAACTATAGTGTTTTAATATAAATTTAATATAAATATCTTTCATTTACCTTTCTTGATCGATTCAACATTTTTCTAAGTAACCAAAAAAGAAACCCCTTGAACAATTATCAAATTAGGATTATTTTGACATTTTTCCGCCAACAAAAGATCTTTAAAAAAAAGGCGAAAAAACACAGCCTAAGTCAGCGCCAAGCTCGGCAGCTGAGCCTGAGCCTGATCCTGTTCCACTTCCAATTCCCTTCACCTTTCCGAAGTTCTCCAAAGATAATGAGCAACGTAATTGGCGCATTTTTGCTGGATTTTGACAATGACTCGAGTTCCGTTCGAGAGTTTGACAAAAGGAGACCAGAGACGAGGGCAGCTGCAATGCCAATTGGCACACAAATAATAAAGCGGCGGCACATGCCACACTGGCGAAAAAAAAATAAAAATCTGAAAGGAAGGAGACAACAAAAAAATAAAGACGGGGACAGGACCTCAAAGACGTAACTGCACATTGACAAAAAGGAAGCGACGCAACACAATGGAGAAGTGAAAAAATCTCCGACGGTGGCAGCAACACCCAAAGGACAGCTGTCGGCGTCTCCATCTGTTTTTTTTTCCTTTCATTCTATAAAGCCTCAATCCCCTCAAGAAACGGCAAGGACAATTACTGATCCATTTGATGATGATCTTCTTTTGCATAAAAATGAAAAGGATATATAATAAATGAGATGATCTTGACACAACACTTGACAGTATTCAAGGGGGAATCGAAGATCTTGCAATTCAAATGATTTAATGATAAATTATCTAAGATATTTAATAATTATTGTAAGGTTCATAAAAGGTCCTCAATGGAGTTAAAGAGTTTATATATTTGGCTGACTTTTAGGGCCCAAAAAAACAGAGGATCTTTGCAAACAAATATGTTTCTGTTCCTAAAAATAAAAATCCTCATCAGTCCCTCTTTCCCCACTGATTTAATTAAATCTAAGTAAAAATAAAGCGAGAAAACATTTTCAATAACAAAAAAACTACAATATCTTTGAAATATATAAGTTTCTGTTCCCAGCCAAACTGATTGAATTAATTTTAAGTAGAAAACTGCCTAAAGAAACACTCGGAAAACTCCCATAGAACTTTCCCAATCTTTTCTATTTTCCTTTCCCTAATTATAAACATTTAAATTGTAAAATGGAAATAGGGTTGGGAGAAAATAAGCTGAAAGTAAACTTTATCCATTACGCGCGACTACGCGGTCAATCGGTAATTGGATTAGGCTACTCCCTGCAACCCTTTCCCAGCATCCGCCCAGCATCCCATTGACCCTCCTCTGACCCGGCGCGACCTTTGGCCAATCAAGGAATGGCCCTTTGGCTGCTGCTGCAGCAGCCCGAAAGAAAAACACGGAAAATTAATTAAGAAAACAGACCCTACTGGCATCTCCCAAATGCAGTCCGTGTCCGTGTCCCATAACGGATTTTATTACTTGTAAGTTATTTACGCACACATCAGTGAGCACATCCTGGCAAGGATGCTCTGACCCTACCAGGAAAACTTGCAGTGAAAGCCGATTGCATTTTATATATATTCTTTTCCAAGGCTTACTGTTTCAAATTGTTTTAATTTCAAGAAATAAAAGCAGAGAATTCCTTCTCCTTGATTATATAAAGGATATCTTGGATTCAATGTGATTCGTGGGAGTCACCAAAGTACAGTTCAACCATTTATCAAGCCATTCATTCGCAGGATGTGTGTTCCTGCCGTAGCAGGATATGACATTGCATAAACTGGCCCAAGGCGAGCAGCACATCCTGGCTGAGTTACACAAGCCATTGTCCCCGCTTGGATGCTCCACAAAAACCAAAACCTTATCGAATCAAAGGGAAGAAAGAATTCAATGGAGAGGGACACTGGCAGGATGCGCAGCTGTCCGGCGGGAAGTCACAGGATGTCACCGCAAGGTTCGCGCCCATGTCGCGGCCGCTGTAATCCTTTAACTGTCACAAAACCAAAACAAACAGTGACCGAGTGACCGGGTGACCTCTTCATTACACGGCGACAATCTTGGCGGGTCAGAGGCGGTTCAGAGACGGTTCAGCGGGTTGGAAAATTATGCAACGCGGCGGATTAGCACCGAATTCCCTCGATATATACCGAATTCCCGGTTCCCGATTCCCACCGAGACCAGCACTGACCCCTCTGCTCTTGTTTTTATTGCCTTGTGTCGGACAATTGATTTTGTGACATAAATTTGGTGTAAACAGCTTTGGTCAGCTTCGGAATCCACCCCGCCGCGGCCAGAAATGGAGTTGTCAATGGCCCTGAGAAGGACAGACATAAATCAGGAGCCCCTAGTGATATATGGTCCATGCATAATGGCTTATCTATAATAATTACATCCATCAGCGTCCTTGAAGAGCCTTGGCAAACAAAAGCTTAGCCATTAATTTTGCCATTTTATTGCATTTGAAAGTCTCTTCTTTGGTTTAAAGTGTAACTACACGGTGCGAAATGGGTGTGAGTCATTAAATAAATTAATGGGTTCTTCTTTACTTAAATATGTTTAAGGGGAGCTCGGCTTGAGCATAATTCAAAGGGAAAGTTCGCTTGAAAATGAAAATGTTTCTTTATATTTTTTAAGAGTAGTTTCATTATTAATAAATTAAATTAAATTAAATTAAATAAAAATGTATTAATTATGAAATAAAGAAAAATAATAAAATAATAATAATAATAATTAATTAAAAGCAGAAACTTTCTTTTGAGGTGATTTCTTTTGTGATCTCTTAAATTAAAATCATTTTCCGCAAGCCCTTAACAGTTTTAGCATAAATTGAAAAGGAATATTTCAGATATATCATTCCAAAATATATTTTTAATTTAGAATTTTAATTAATTATATTAATATCAGAAGTTCCAGGCTTCATAAAATATTTTAAGACTTCATAAAACTTACTCTACCTAGTTTTCCATATGGTAAATTATTTTTCCTACATTTTCTTTATCATTTATATTTTATGATCATGATCAAACCGAAGGAATATCTCTTGGCTTGGTACAAATATCCAATCCCAAGTAGGCCCTGCTTTCTCAATCTCCCCCTTCAAGCTTGAAGCCCCAGTTCTAATCCTCAGTATTCTGTTCTCAGTCATACGATATAGTCATAGTTCAGTCATAGTTCAGTCATACTCATAGAGTTCTGTCTTAGTTTTTCAATCTAGTCAAGTGAAGATCTTTTTGGTGTCCGTAAAATTTCTTTAAAATTTTCTATATTAATATGAATTTCGAAGGGAACCCGGAACCGAATTTCAAAGATGTAGATCCCATAATATTTAGACAATTGAACTATCGCTGTGAGAAACGAATCGTTCGTAAGGGGCCGGAGCCTGGTGTTTATCCCAAACGTGGTGCCTTAGTGACCATAAATTTACGCGGAATGGTGGCACCCGACAAGATTGTGGAGGATGTGATGGCCTATCAGTGTCACCTGGGTGACAATGACCTAGTCGATGGCCTCGAAATGTCTTTGTTGGCAATGAAGCAAGGCGAAATAGCCACGGTATCAATGGATTTCGAGTTTGGATATGGCATCTTTGGCTTGAAGAACAACAATGGAGCATATCTAGTTCCGCCCTATGCGAAGCTACGTTATATAGTGGAGCTTTTGTCCATCGAAGAAGAGATCCTCGAGGAGATAGATGACAATGAAATCCTACGCAGAAAGTTTGCCTTCAAGAAAGCCCGTGGAGACTTCTGGCTGAAGCGTTTGGAGTTCCGAAAAACCATTAATTTGTACAATCGCGCTCTGGTCTATCTTCTTAGGATGAATGAGGACGTGGTGGCCATAGGTCAGGCGGCAGGTCTGCCGCTTACAAACGACGGCATAGTGGGATTGGTCCTGAGGCGCAAAAGAGCAGTCTTCGCAGCCGCCGTCACAGAGTCTCAGGTGATCACATCCTTGGAACGCGATCCACGCAACACGAAAGCTCTCTTCCACACGGCCAAACTTCTAAAACTTATAGGCAAGACGGATCAGGCCTATGAATTTCTGCAGCGGGTGACCCAGCTGGATAGGGAGCATCGTGATGCTGCCGCCGAAGCTGATGCTTTCTACTATTATCAGCTCCGGAGGGGAATCTGGAGGTTGTTTCATATCCAACCTTACGTAGAGAGACCCGTGATAGAAGACAATTTTTATCTGAGAGCTATGGATTTTTTCCTATTTGGTTTGATCATCATTGTCATGGTACGCCTCATTTTTGATGTATGATATGATATGTATGATGTTGAAGATCATTCCTGACTAATGCGGAGATGGAGAACTATACTTTCACAACAAATAGCAAGCAATAAACACTTAAGTTTACAATCCAATAAAATATAAAACCGAATCATAAACACTACACAAAACTAGCTGTCTCTCTCTCTCTTTCTCTCGCCTTGGCTTCTATCACTGTGGACTGCAGTCCACGTAGTGACGATGAGCACCGAGACTGTGGTGCGCAAGGAGACTACTATATAGAGCCGTAGAATTAAAAATCTGCTACGATAGTTCGATCGGAAGCATTTATATCTTAATCGAACCTCTTTGAAACTGAAATAAAAACTGAAACAAATAATTCAACTAGTTTCGTTTTCGGCACTAAGCTGTAAAATACCTAGCCTTGAAACTAAAGAGCAGGGTGTCGAATAAGAAACTAGTTGAATTATTTGTAATTTATTTTTGTTAACGTTACTGTTAATCATCACAAAATTTGAGATCAGAAACTTTTGAACTTGAAGTTGCCATCGTCACCTTAATCTCACCTCGTTAAGAGGTGTTTTTATTTGATTTTTTAATAACCTGACTCTGCTTTAACTCTCTTTTTATAAAAAAATTAGACTGAAAAGGTGAACAAGTCTATAAAACTTATACAAATTAAACATTTAACATTTTCTGGAAAAAATTAAAACATTTCACTTAAGTAACCAAGTCAAAAATCCTCGAAAATATAATTATTTCGAGTAGTTACCGAATCTGCGGTAGCCATGACAACCACCCACCAGGGACTTTATGGGACCTGGCTTCCTGTAAGTGGAAACATGCCACAAAGGCATTATGGCATTAGAACCCGCTCGATATGCAAACATATAATTGAAAACTGTCAGCGTCTGACAAATTTCCCGTCGTTAAATGCGCGGCTAACCCTAAATTAACCCAAAAACTGAACAAACCCCACACACAGAAAGTCATAAAGTTGCGATCGACAGTTAGTGCGGGGCAGCAGGTCCTTCGAGGCCGAGGCCGAGGCCGAGTCCTTGGGCCGTGTTAATGTGTTAGGCGCGTGGGTTGGGCCCGAACCACTTCCCGGGGTGGTTGGCCAGTGGCTTGCCATTTGCCGATATGAATCTAGCGGTTGTACTTTTGACAGTTTATCATTATGGTGGCGCGATCCTTGACCCTGACTCTCTCGTGTCCTTGGACCTCGTGGTGGTGGGTCATCCGGTGGCTGGGTCATTACATTGTGAACATTTTGCGTTTCTCGTGTTTTTAATTGATTTTCTGCACTTTCAGTCATTTGTTTATTTCAGGTTTTTTGGAAGTCAAAAGTTTTAGATAAGTTGGTTGAGATAGCAGGGCCATGATTAATGATTTCTTAGAAGGAATATCATATTTTTAAAAGTAAAATAAAATATGTAAAATACAATGTGCATATCTTATATTTTTGATGGTTTTTGAGACTTTATCTTTTTAGTTACTATTAAGTCTGTAGTCTAGTAGTGACTTATTAAAGCTTAAACCATTTTATTTTGGTTTTTATATTTAAAAATTAGTTAATAAATTAAATATGTTATTATTAAGAAAACCTAAGGCCTTAAATCGTCAAAAATAAACCTAGAAAAAAAGTATAATTAAGTGTTTCTAGCTATTTATAGTAAATTTTCTGCCTTTTCTCAAATATTCCCTTCATTATTTTTAATTTAAACCCTTTTTATTTTGGTTTCAATATAAAAAAACAAGTTTAGATATAAATAGGTTCACGTTAAGCAAACTTAAGGGTTGGTTAAGCTTATAAACTTATAAACTCTCGAATATCATTAAAAATAAGCATAGAAAATATTTATACAAGGTTTCTAGCTTTTTCTAGTAAATGTTGTGCCTATTCTTAAGTATTCCCTTCATTTTTTTCAAGATTTAACCTTTTTGTTTTGGTTTTAATTAAAAAAAATAAAGTTATTGAAGGGTTCTAGCTCATTAAACGTTAAAAAATAAAGTTTATATATAAATATATATAAATTAAGATTTGATTAAACTTTTAAACTCTTGAATACCATAAATAATAAGCATACAAAATATTTAATTTAACATTTCTAGCTATTTCTAGTTAAGTTTTTGGCTTTTTTTAAAGTATTCATTGCATTATTTTCAAGATTAAACCTTTTTGTTTTAGTTTAATATTAAAAAAAGGATTTTGATATAAATATGTTAATATTAAACAAACTTAAGGCTTGTTTAAGCTTGTACAATCTTGAATATTATCAATAATCAGGATAGAAAACATTTTTACAAGGTTTCTAGCTATTTTTAGTTAATTATCCGGCTTTCCTCAAAGATTCCTTTTATTATTTTCAAGATTAAGCCTATCTACAAGTATATCCTCCTCAAAACCGATCTTATGCCCTCCTTTTTGGGCTCTTTCTCACGTCTTCCTCCTGGGATCCTTTGTGTTTCCTTATCGCTGCACACGGCGCGCCAAAAAAATATAAAATACATATGCGAAATAATTCGCACACTCTGCTGCTGCTGCTGCTGCCGCCGAGATTTATTATTTGGCAAACACACACACACATAAATCTCAATCTGTCGGGGAGTTCGAAAATGAAAACGAAAACGAAAGCGAAATCATTGTGCCAAAATCAAAATCAAAAATTTAACCGCAAATTAGGCAATAAACAATGGCTAAAGCGGTCATGGGTTAATACGTTTAGCATCAGCAGACAACCGCCGGGGTCACCACCACCACCGGGAAAGGGTTAAGGGTTGCGCTTTAAACGTGCGAAAAAAAATCCAATGATCTCTCTTCTGTTTGTGCTCTCGTTTTTTGTTTTTTTTTTTTTGCCTGCGTGCGAAAAAGTGCCCAGCAATTAAAAAAGGACATTTTTTAAATGTCACAGCCTCGAGGATCAACGCCATTTTGGGGCTCTCTCTAAAAGGATACAAGAAACTGAAGTAGAAACGAACGTTTTCTTGAGTTATTTCATTAACAATTTACTCGCAGAATGTAAGTAAATGCGAATTTGCAAAAAACATTGGTTTTCAACTACAAACATTTATATAAATTAAGTTCGGTGATATTGGGCGGCCATCCATTTGCGATGAAGCTCATCTCCAGCATCCTCTCTATAAAAAAGACATATGAAAGCAAAATAGATGTTGTTGACTTTTTGAAGAAACCATCCTAAATCATTAATAAATTAATTAATTCAGTTAAAGGTGTTAGAGAAGAATTATCTTTGATTTACCTTTGAGCTTACGCAATTTATTCCAGAACGAAGCCATCATTAAAATCTTCCAAGTCGAGAGAAAATTTTTTACCAGCTTTTATGGGGGAATTTCTGACTGAAATTGATTTGAAGTTGTTTTTGTTTCAAGTTTTGGGCTAAAACTTAACTCAGGGCCAACTTTGTGACTTACAACTTCTTTAAATATTTTGACTAGTTTTTATAGGAAAATTTTTGACTGAAATCTTCCAAGTTGTTACCAGCTTTTATGGGAAAATTTCTGACTGAACTTGATTTGAAGTTGTTTTGGTTTCAAGATTTCAGTTGAAACTTAGCTCAGGGCCAACTTTGTGACTTATACCTCATTTAAATATTTTAACTAGCTTTTATAGGGATATTCCTGACTGAAATGTATTTAAATTTGTTTTGGGATAATGTAAAACTGATCTCACTTTTTTAAAGTATTTATCATTAACTTAAAGAATTAACCTTAATGATGAATATCCCAAATTCTTTATAAACATAACTATAGATAAGCGTCTCATTACAGGCCACGTGACCCCCCGGAAAATGAGGCAGTATTTAGCTAAGCAAACATGCCATATGGGAGGCGGCCTGTCCTTTGACCGTAATTAGGCTCTTTGGGCCACAATTAGCGACGCCTGCAACTGGACATTAAGGTCACCCAATAAAAAAACATTGAGCAAAAGAAAAGGCAGCCAAAATTTGGATGGAAATGCGGCAAGAAAGGAGGATGAAGAAGAAAATCCAGCCCAAGGCTGCCGCGGGCTAATCAATTACGGAAAACGCAACTTTAAGGGAAGCCTCCGATAACTTTAACATTTTATTCAAATTTAATTGCAGCCATGCATTAATTTCGAACCTGAACCTGATGGCCGCGCTGTCAAACGCTTGACAAACTCACTTCCCCGGGGTTGACATGTGATGGGCTGAGCGCGGATCGACGGCTCCGGCTCCGTCTCCGGCTCCCATGGATTCCGTTCCCATTTGAGAATATCATTTGCATATTTTTTAACCCTTTTCCCTGTCTAATGATGCACACAAGTCGCGGCCCGTCTTCGCCGCCTTGCGGTCACACGGCGTCGGCGCACCATCCCGCTTTTACTCGCTCTTACTCACTCACCGATCACTGTCGCCATCCCGCTCGCTTTTCTGGGCAGCTTTCTTCGTGAATTAATTGCGGGAATCCGGGATTTTATTTGGGTAATTTTCTTTGCAATTAAATATGCAAATGCGCGAGCACTAAACGATTGTTTTGTAAGGCGTTTGTTGGCATCATTTGCGCGCCGCGTTCGCCTTTCTTTTTTTTTGACCCGGGATGCTCCTCCTTTTCTAAATGTTTTTTTGTGCGGCTCTGCTGGGCGAGAAAATTCCACCTGCCTGGCCAGATTGGCAGGTGTTTCATTCTCAGTATTCCATTTTTATCACTTGCAAAAAAGGGCTTTTTGCACGGGCAATTTAAAATTAAATGGCAAGTCTGGAAGGAGAGTGTAATATGCCTTTTTATATTATTATTTTATTTGTTTGTTATATTGTTTATTATATTTGTTGTATTATTTACTATTTACGAAGATCCGTCTGGTCTCGCACTATTTTGTTTAAATAATTGTATTATTTAAAATACTAATTGGAAAACGTTCCACTAATCAAATATATTTGATTTAGGCCAACAAAAATATACTTGTACTATATTATATATGCAGATTAACCATTAGTTATTGTTTATTAATATTATTTTTTTGCCGTTGTGCTTACCTGTCCTCAATATTTTGATTTTTTCTCTCTAAAAGTACAAAATATTTTAATGTGATAATGATCCAGCTCGAACTGTATATGTAACAAGTCAAAGTCATCCCGTCTGTAGTTTGTCATTTAAGAAAAGAAAGATTATATTTTATTTGCGATTACATATAACATAATATTATAATAATAAAATATAAATATAAATTATAATAAACAAATTTAAGATAGTGAAAATGTTAAATTTAATTAATATTCAAGTGCGAGTAACGTGTGTAACGGCCTTAAAGCTAACTGCTCGCACACGCCCCTTTTCAGCCACGGCGTTGCCACCTAGTTATCCAGCAGGTGTCTTGCCCCATCTCTAGCTAACAACGGAAATGTGATTTTTATTTTTGTCTAATTTAATATGGAGTGTAAGCCAATAAAAAGTATTAACAACAACTCAATCCAACACCAACTAAGTACTTCCTGCTGTTCCTGATGCTTGAGATTAGAATTTTAGGGGATTTCTTATAGCCAGAGAACCTGTGAGTTTCCACAACTCAGATTATTGGGTAAGACAATGTGCAGTCTGTCAACTGTTTTATGATCTCATTCCTTTCAGATCCCGATGTGATCCCTCCGGCAGAGCTTCATGCAAATCGAATGCCGATTTCTATGGTCTCGAGTTTGGACTAATTAAGTGTCGAAAGGATTACCAACGCCTACCCGTGGTGCTGCCGGTGATTTACGATCTCAGCCAGGCGGAGGGAGTAGCTACCTGTCGGCTGATCCTCATTAGCATGAGCCGACTTCGGGCACCGGCACCGGAGGAGGGAGAAAGGTGGCATCTAAGCCGGCTGAGTCCGGTTGAGCGCGTGTGCCATTCATTCACAGTCCTGGACCTCCATTCACCTCATTCTCATTCTCATTCCCATTCACACATGTGCGTATATATCTCTTTACTGATCTCTTCAAATCTCTTCCGATCTCATCCCATTCTAATTTCCAAATCTCTTCCTTTATTCGCAAGGAACACATCTTGCTTTCGTATTGCAGGCGAATCCTGCAAGAAATCCTTTCGTCATTGCACAATGCCATAGGGATTGGGTTTGGAACTGGGATTGGGATCCTGTGCAGCTGCCGGGTGGCGTGGGTGCCATTTGCATCTGGCTTAAAGATGACGATCCTTAAGACGCTCTTTGTTGGCTGATTCCTTTTTGTTTTCTTCTCTTATTTTTTTGTCCAAGCCAGCAGCAGCTGTCCTTGCTTGGCAGTGATTGACATTGACAAAGAGGAAAATGTCACCCAGTTTTGGGGGATTTAATTAAAGGTTATATATTAAATATGAAGAAATCTTACCTGATGTTAAGGCCTCTGTAATATCTTCATTCGATGCCTGTCAGCTGCTTTTGGTCACGTGGTCACCTCAATTTTGGGCCCATCACATGGCCGACTAACTCGTCTAATTGGCCCGGTTACCTCTGCTCTCTTGAGGCAGTACCTCTGCTCTCCCGCCTATCGTAATTGGATCTGACTCTGGCTCTGTTTTTTGACTGCGTCATGTCACATGTTTTGTCGGCAAAAGGGAAAAGGACTCACGCGTATCGATGTCCCCGCGGACAACTCGCTCCCTCGAGCCTTGAACCTCTCTCGCTCCCCGAGCAATTTATTGCTCAATTTATATTTGCTTAGACTGCCAATAGTTCAATAATTCATAAATGCAAGAAGCTATCGTGTGTCCTGGGAATTTGCATAACCATGATTTGCATAAGGCAGCTGCCTTCGACTGCCACTTCCGAGTCCTTGTCCTCGTCCAACTCCTTGGCGCGGCAAAGGTGTGATCGCATGTAATGAAAGTGGCTGTTGTGACTCTACCTGGGACTTTCTTCTCTTTACGGAATCCGGTATTCGGAATTCCGTTCTGTTGTTGTTTGTTTCGCCGTTGTTTTGATATGTAAGTTGATATATGATATTTGATTTCTTCGAGAGAGAGACTTTTGGGTGTCGCCGGGGTCTCAACTTCAATTATGGCAAATGGCAAGCACCGGAGCTAGTTAGGCGTAGTTATGGGTTTCCATCAACTCCATTCATCCATCTGCTGTCCCTCAGTTGCCTGGAGGTGTTATTTTTTTGCTTACTTTTTGGAATACCCTTGAATTTTTCTATGATTATATATTATAGGTTTTCTTTATAGAGGTATTTTTAGGAGAAATATATATTAATGAAATATATGTTAATGAGTTTACTCGGTGTTTTAATATTAATTAACCATAAACAAATATTTTGGCTAAGATAAACATCTGTTTTTAGATGTCTGTCTTCAGTTTTTGTGAGCTGAGAGACCTCTGAATTTTAACTTGGGAATTGTAAGGGGTTTTAATAAGCTTTTTAGGTATTTAATATTTTTAATGCTTCCTTATTAAAACTTTTCTATTATTATATATTATAGGTTTCCTCTAGAGTAAAATTATACTCTATAATAAATGTTTATAGACACAAATATATATATTAATGATTTTATTCAGCTTCTTAATATATTAATTATATAATTCAAATCAATTATTAAACAACGATTTTGTCAAAGGATAAACTGTTTTTTCTAGACAAAGCGAGTGTCTTTCAGAGTGTATTATTAAAATTACCTTATTATTATATATCATAGGTTTCCTGTAGAGCATAATTATATTTTATAAAAAATGTTAATAGACACAAATATAAATATTAATGATTTTATTCAGC
This sequence comes from Drosophila lacteicornis, assembly GCA_008044355.1. NCBI lineage: Eukaryota > Metazoa > Arthropoda > Insecta > Diptera > Drosophilidae > Drosophila > Drosophila lacteicornis. The sequence continues at coordinate 241,897 of VNKF01013945.1, forward strand.
TTCTTAATATTATTTAACTATAATCAACGATTTTGTCAAAGGATAAACTGCCTTCTATAGACAAAGCTAGTGTCTCTCATCATGATCTTTTAAGTGAGCTACCTCTAAATAAGCACTTGGGAATTTTAAGGGGTTTTTAATAGGATTTTTAGTGATGTAATCTTATTAATGCTGCCTTAGGAAGCTGGCTTAAGTTCAGGGTATTCCAAACTTCCCACAAAGCTAGTCTCTGTTGTTTTTTGTAAATTTTTAAATTTAAATATATTCCTATTTTTCCTTTTTTGTTTTTCGCCAAGTCACAGCTGCCTCGGGCTCTCTCTAGAATTCTATGCAAAATAGTCGCAGCAGAGTCGGGTCAGTGTCCATATGGTCACATGGCCTGGTGCAGTGCAGCGCTGAAGCGGAACACACGCTACCCAAGACCCAAGCCTGCCCTGCCTGCCTGCCTGCCTACCTGTGCCCGGGACAGGACTGGAGGACTCACCCCCAGATGGAGGGCGACTTCTGGAGTGGAAATTTGTTTGCCAAAAATCAATTCAAGTTGGAAAGTGCGCGCGCGAAAAAAAGGAGGAAGGAAGCAGGGATCACATCAGTTGGCATTTGTCACCCTTTTTCTGATATCAAAGGCGTCGGAATTTTCCTTTCCCTCCATTAGTTGCAATGCGGAAAATTGCAAATGATTCAATTCTAATCCGTCGTCTCATTTAAATTTTTGCACACTTTAAGTGAGTCTTTCGAAAGGGTTCTTCAGAAGGATCCTTAGATCCTGAGATCCTGAGATGATTTTGTCACTGTGCTGTCAAGTGAGCCGCACTTAATGAAGTAGCAAAAGGAGGAGAAGATCGCACGATTTCGCACAGCAACCCGAACCGAACCCTTTGGCAATTGTTATAATAATATTTTCAATGACATGACAGTCCCATAGATTTGCATTAATGATATGCGAGAGACCCAGGATCCCGCTTGATGATGTGCAACATTTGTTCGTCCTGCCTTTTCGGGTAAGGGAAAGGGTTGCTCTAGTACCTTCTTGTTCCCGACTGAATCCTTGATGGCTGATGGGTAGGAATGTGAAGAAGATCTCGGAGAATATTGGCAATTATGGCAGTCGGCCCAGATGATGATGCATGGCGATATTATGCAGATCACCCGATCCCGCGACCCGGGGGGAGTCTCTCTAATCCAGATCTTGGCGAGCCCATAAGATTGATTATGTCGCAGAACTAGGCTTAGGTTTTAGGTTTAAGGCTTGCATATTTATGGAAATATATCGAAGGATGCCGCTTCCTGTCGCTATCTCTTTGGGTTTTCTTGGAAAATTAAAAAAAAAAAACCAAACTGATTGATTATTGCCAGGGCAGGATTATATTGAAATTAGGCATTTTCCAAGGCTGCATCCTTTGAGTTTCCTCAGGCATAGTTTTTTTTTTTACTTCCGGGAATCTGCTGTGGAAAAAATTAAAATTAATTATGGAGTCTTTGATTATTATAATTGTAAATTGTTGTGGGATTTTCTTTAGAGGAATTTTTAAAGTTTAAATTATTTTCCTTGCCTCAAACAGTTTAAATTAATTATTAAAAATTACCTAACTCTTTAAGAATTATATTTATATTATATTTCCTGCTAAAATATCGATACCTTTCTAATATTATTCCCGATCTTGTTCTAGATTTTCAGCTGTGACCACAGGCCAAGGACCTGCGAGGGTCCTGCCTTCGTGGTGACCTTTACACCTGCCGCCTCGCATGCTTGATGAGCGGTTTGGCAGCCCAAATAATATGTTGTGAGCGGCATAATTGGACCAAAAAACAGTCAAGGAGAGCAGAAGGAACAGGCTGAAGGACATTGCCCCTGGTGCTAACAGGTGAAATTTGCGGCATTTTCTAGGGATACGGCTTGTTAGAAAGGCGCTAGAAGTCCTTGTTTTCCTCCAAGAACATTTAGCACCTTTGAAAACTCACCCAGTATGGGAAATACATATTGTTAATAGGTTTATTTTTCATTTTACTTTGAAAACCAGTTTAATGTTAAATAAATTAGTTAAAAAATAGATAATAAGGCGTTCTTTAAAGGTTTTCTTTAAAGAAATATATAGTTTAGCTCATCAAAAGTTTAAGGATAATATCAAGAATATTAATAATATAATTCTTAAAGTTTTAGTGAGGAAGAAAACCTCAAAATAAGGCCTTATTATATATTTTTTTTACTAATTTATTTAACATTAAAGCTAAACCATATATTTCTTTTTATATAAATGTATATATTTAATGACTCTCCCTTTCTCTCTTTCTAGAAAAGAATCCCGGGGAAAGGGACGACGCCGCCCGCAGGATCCAGGAGCAGCGGCCGAAAACATAACTGTTAAACGTTAAATATCCTTTTGTCTGCGTGTGTTTTTGCACATGTTGACACATTCGCACACGTTCGAGTGACGTTGACTTCCTGGGGCAGGACATGCAGGACATGCAGGACTACCCCTACGCCGTGTTTTTGCAACTGTTTTTGCGATCGATCAGGTCGCCGAGATGGCCAGGCGGCGATAATGGAGGAGGCACGAGCCTGGCCAGCAGGAAAAGCGGGAAAATCCCCAGGAGAGAGAGCACCAACAAAGTGTGCGGGTCGAAAGGTGCGTTGAGTGCTGTCTATCCTTCGGCGTGACTTTTGTCACTGTCCAAAATTAAGCGGGTGCCGGTCCTGAGTCCTAAGTCCTGCGTCCTTGTTTCTGGTTTCAATTTTCGCCACTCGAGAAACGTTTAAATCGCAATTAGAGTTTGCCCGCTTTTAATGGTCGAGAAATTTTTCACAATTTTCAAACAAAAGTGTGCCATCGATTGAGTGCAGAGCAGAGGATCACCAGGATTTAATTGTTTCGATCACACACTCCCATTATCCTGTCCACACAATGGCAATTTTATGCTGGACCCTTTCGAGTTTAAGATGAACATTGAACATTTCAATTGCAATTAATTGAAAGGTTTTTAAGCAATTTAATTAGGACTTTTTAGGGATTTACTTATGATTTTTTTAAATTTGTATACCTTTAAGATGCTCAACATCAGTTTTCCACGCTAAATTAAAATCTATTAAGAATAAGATTATAAACCTTAATTTAATGCTAAATTAACAAAACAAAAAAAACAACAAAGAAATAGATCATATAAATATATTTAATTGAAAACTAATAATTATTTGGCTAAGGTTTTGCTCAATAATGATTTCATTATATTACAATTAATTGATAATTTTTAAGGCAATTTAATTACTATTTTATAAGGATTTGTGGTTGTAAGAAAATTGTAGTTATGATTTTGTACAGTTTTTATACCTTTAAAATACGAAAAAATAAAGAAATCTTTGAGTTTTCCAAGCTAAAGTAATATAAATATATAGAAGAAGATTATACATATACGTTAAATTAATGCTAAATTAAAATAAATACAGAGATAGAGATTATATATTATTATGTTTAAATTTTATACCTTTGAGGTGTTAAAAACTGGTTTTATTACATTACAATTACAATTAATACGTTTTTAAGCAATTTAATGACTATTTTTTAAGAATTTATGGCAAGAAAGAATCTATAATTTTGATTTGTAACTTTTTTTTCTTTAAGCTGCCCAAAATTCAAGAAATCTTTGAGTTTACCAAACTAAAATTGTATAAATATAAATAAAGGGAACAAAGATATTTTAATTAATGGTTAGTTATTATTTGGTATAAGTTATTATATTTGTAAAGTGTTTTAACTTTAAAAACCTTCAAGTTTACCAAGCTAAATTAATATAAATATTAAGAAGAACATCATATACTTAAATTTAAGGCTAAGAAATAATTAAAAAAGGTAAATAACCTATATTCTTTTTTGGTTCTTGGGCTCTTCTTTCCAGCTCCTCCTGTCAGATTTTCCATCATATCTCCTACGATCGTTATGGAACCTTGGCTGCACTAACTCTCGGAAGCATTACGCGGCAGCCAACCGTAACCAGGAGGAGTCTCTCCGTGTTCCCAGGCAGAGGCAGAGGCAGTACTTCCGGATCCCTCCAGAGCAAGTACAATATGCGTAAGTATCCGTTTCACTTTCAATCAAAACGAAATTAAAGAAATGCATGTTAAATGAGACGGCAACTCGGCCAGGGCCAGAAAGGGGAAAGGCAAGTAAACCCGAAGGTAAACTCGGAAGCGGAGCGGTCATTAGACGGACAAGAACCAGATAATGGTAATAATAATAATGGAAATAATAATAGCAATAAAAGAGCGCGCCCGGGAAAAGCTGAAGAAAAGCGAGAGCAACGGTGTTAACCTTGTTTTCGGGAAAAACGCGAAGCGGCGGACAAGGGTATGACATCCCCGCCTGACAAGGATACAAGGACACGAGGGACCTGTGTCTGTGCGCCCTGATTTCGAATTTCGAATTTCGGCGGGTTATGACCGCTTGACCAGGAGGAGTTCATCACGTAATAAAGTATTTTACATTGTCTTGCCTGTCACAGCGAAGAATGACCAGGTTCTCTGGGTTCTCTGGGTTCGATGATGGTCACTCGGAACCCGGTTCGGTCCTGTAACTTTCCGCTCTACTGAGCATTGCCCTGGGAAGTTCCTGCAGCAAGTTCCTCAAGTTCCCAAGAAGTGTTAACGCCTTCGGGCTTAACCCACTCCCAAGACGGGGGTTGGACACTGGGACGAGGAAAATGTTATGACAGCTCATTTAACGCCGCTTCGAGACAGAGCTGACCTGATGACCCATCGATGATGGGTGGACATCATACCCATCCGATCCGTCCCGATATATGTTGGCTAATGAGGGGCTTCTCGGGCTCCTCGGGGAGCCTCTGCCTCTGTGAGAATCGGGATACTTCTTAGATATACCCCTTTCCCTGCTGGAGTTCTGCCTAGCTGATTGCTCGTTATCCTTTTGTAAGCTCTAGTTCTTGTTTTTTCTAGAACTTACAATTTTTGAGCTCTGCAGGCGGTCAGGGTTTCATATAAAGTATGTTAAATTAGACTAAAAACTAGTTTGAGGCTTTCTTATGGCTTAGAAAGAGTTTCCCAAATTAAGATATATTATTTTGAAGAACTGTAGATACCGTTAATGTTGATATTTTAATTTTATGTATTTATCAAGCAGAAGGAGCCATCTCTGAGCCTTTAAAATATATAATTTATGAAAAAAATCCTGGGAATCGGTTAGCTGTTAACTAAAATCTATCATTCTATGCATTTTACAAGGTTTTCAATCTGATATATATATATATATATTTAATATAAACATTTATCAGAGTTATTTATCTAATATATATTTAATCTAGGCTTTTATCAAGCTCTCAGAATGAATAAACTTTATTTATTTTAGCAGCAAACAAGAATAAAAATTAAATTATTTTACTTAAGCCCTCTTTTCATGGATTTTTCTATAATATTCTCTATTTAAGAGGGTTTTTCTTAGATTTTCTTATAATATTCCGTATTTAAGAAGGTTTTTTTCTTACCAAAATTATAGGAATAATATTCTTTATTTAAGACGGCTTTTTATAGAGTTTCCTATAATATTCCGTATTTAAGAGATTTTTTCTTTCCAAATAATATCAATTAGCAAGGTTTCAAATCTGATATATATTTAATATAAACATTAAGGAGAGATTCCTATATAATATACTTAAATTAAATTATATCAGGCTCTCAGTCTTAAAAGACTTTATTTTATTTACCAAAAAACATTAATAAATATAAAATACCTTTACTTAAGCCTTATTTTCATGCAGTTTCCTATAATATTCTCCATTTAAGAGTGTTTTTTTTCTTTCCAAATAATATTTAATGAACACAACTTCAATTTAATGACAACAATTTCTAGGGAAACCAAGCCAGGAAGCAAATCGTGGCTAGATCCTCGTTTAAGAGCTATTTCTTCACCTTAAGAACACCTCTACCTTAGGAGTTTACCTTTAACCTGTCATAAGTAATGAGTAAATTCCAGGTAGCAACCATTACCGTGTTAGAACCCACATAATTCTCGCTGCCGTGCTTACCCACTGGATATATGCACCTAGATAATGGCTTCTTGCGACAAACAATTGTCGGGAGCGAGAAGAACCCCTTTCCTTTGGGCCCTCATTAGAGGCGGCTTCCACACGAGAAGTACTGGCTAGACTGGGACCCATCCCTTGCGCGCTATCGGAGCATTAAAACGCTCGTTAACCCGGCCATTCTTTGCGGTCAGTGGAGGCACCTCCTGGGCCTGGGCCTCCATTCGTGAGCATTGTGCTCGAGCTCTGAGCTCTCCACGCTCCGCTGGGCCTCGAGAGGTGTTTTGCATAAACCGCTGGCCATAGAGCTCTCCCTTGTTCCAAAAATATATATACTCATTAAGTTTTCGCATTAAAAAACATGATTTATTCTTTATAAAAAAAAAACGTTCTTAAATCTACAAAAAAAAAATGCAGCAAAAAAAATATGCTCAGCTTTGATCCGCCAGGGAGAAGCTGAGACGTCGCTTGGTGGCATCTCGGACCTGCGACTGCAGCCACATGGCGTCCAGCTGGCAGGAGGCCTCCAGCTCCTCGCCACCCAGGCCCAGTCCTTGGTGGTGATCCTCCTCCAGCTCACAGTCGCTGGTGGAGTTGTGCCCGCTGTCCGGGCTAATGTGCCGCATCTTGGCCGGCGGAGGAAGCGCCGCCCCTCCGTTCCTGCTGGCCGCGGCCAGCAGCTTCTGCGCCGACTGCCGCACGCTGGACGAGATCTTGGTGGCGATCTTCCGCTTGCGCCGCACCACCCGCTGCCTGCGCAGCTGGAGCTGGAGCGAGTGCCGCTTGCCCTGGGACTGGGACTTGGTCTGGGAGGAGGCAGTGACAGTGGCCAGGGGCGAGCGCACCTCCCGCTCCTCGAAGCCGTCGGCGGGCAGGGAGTCCCTCCGGGAGGGCGACTTCCAGTACTCGCACAGGTCGCTGGCCGGGTCGAAGGCGGGGCGGTAGGTGGGCGAGTGGGTACTGCCACCTGGTAGCCGGGAGCCCGAGGTGGCTCTCAGGAGCTGCTGCCTGTGCCGCATCTGCTGGCGGAGATGCTGTCGCGGCTGCCTCTGACGTGGTTGCCTCGGATTTGGATTAGCACTCGAGGAAGGTGCCTTGCGGTTGCTCTCCAGGATGGCGTCGATCATGCGCTCCAGGGTCACATCGCCCATCTGGCTGGAGCTGAGTGTGGTGCTCCCGGGCTCCCGCTCAGGAGCAGGCTGAGGCAGTGGCTTCTGCTCCAGGTAGCGTGGCTTCTCGAAGTAGCTGTCCGGGACTCCCATGCCGCGCAGGGCCAGCAGGGGGCCCGGGATGATGGCCGCTGTGGGCGAGTACTCCGCCTCGAAGGTGGGCAGGGTGCAGGCGTACTTGGGAGGTTCTACTAATCCAGCTCCTGCTCCTGCTCCTGCTACCGAGGGTGGCGTGGCCAGGATGTTGCTCAGATCCTTGAGCAGCGGCGTGCGTGGAGCCAGAGAGCTGGCCGGCAGCGGGGTGGAGGTCAGCTGGTTCTCCTTGCCCTGGCCCACGCACAAGGACTTCCGCTTGAGCTTGCCGCGCAAGGCGTGGAACTCGCTGTAGCTGGTGGTGGTCACCGGGAGGACGAGGGCCTCGTCCCTGGCCAAGTACGAGGGTCGTGGCTGGTTGACGGCCCACTTGAGCATTTTGGCTGGCGGCGTCTGGCTGTGATTCTGGTTCTGGTTCTGATTCTGGTAGTGGGTGCTGCAAGAGGAGGAGGAGGAGAAGGTGGTTATTTCTGGTTCTCTTTGCGCATTCCAGAGCCTGACTTTTTGGAAAAAAAAGGAGCAGCGACACAGCAAAGTTGCCGGGTGAGTTTTCGGCAATTTTGGCGCGCTTTTTCCGCCAAACACACATATATTTATATATTTATATACGTATATATGTATATGTATTTTACGTATTGATTTGGCGAATCAGCCAAGCGGCAAAAATGAAATCAGCAACCACTCCTCGCTCACGAGCAATTAAACTGGACCGCGGGCAGTCCTCGAACTGGACTTGCCCCTCGCATAATTGGGCGCGATCATTCAACGATTATTATGATTATTATTAGCTTGGGAATATTTTTGGATATAATTATGCTCTTGAGCGGGATTTTGGGTATATTATTTAAGGGAAAAGGATCCTTAAACTTGGCTGGAGATCAAAGAGGAAGCTTTGCTTGAACTTAATTTTTTGAGTATTTCTCTTTCTCTGTTCCATCACTTGATCTTTACCTTTGTAGGTTTTTGTTGGGAGCACAACTTGAACTTTTAACAGCAAAAAAATATATATCCTTGTATTTTATATTTTATTTTTAAATATAAAATAAAATATATACGATCGCGACGCGAGATCAGCCTGTGTGCGTTTTCGTTGGCGTTCAATGGTTGACTGACTGTTCCATTCGTGCCGAGAACCCTTAGCTGCCCTAGGTGAGAAAACGAGAGAGCGGGAGAACGGGAGAACATAGAACTAAGAGAGGAGAGAGCCCAGCCAGAGAGCGGACATGTTGCGCATGCTCAGGCAGCCTGGGAAAGGTTGAGAGCCCGCAACAGTTTCAACCACCACCAACGCAGGCAGATCCTTCAATCAGCAAAAGCAACTCGGCATTGAAAGTGGGTGGCAACAGGACAGGAAGGGACAGGACAGGACACGATCCTTGCTATGCTAATTAGTTTAACAATTGTGACATGTCTTGAGGGAAATACGAAAGGAACTCAAGTAAAGTTAGCTTTGAGCCTTTAAAGGTTAACAAATATATGAATAATAACTATAAATAAATACTTAAATTAAATACATAATCAATTAAATACCAAAAGGTATCTTTTTATAGAAACTACAATTTCGAAAGCAATAAATTATATTGGGAAATGTATTGTTTTTAAACTATACTTTCCATAACACAATTTAATTTATTTCTTAAAAACTAAATTTTAAAACATCTTAAAGAAAGTTTTTGTCTTTAAATAAAAACTTAAGGAAAAGAAAGCACTTAAAGGAAAGACTTAAGTGAGTTTTTAAATAAGAAGAGTCTCTTGAAAGCCTAAAAATTATGTTTTTGGCATATTTTTAATTATATACCATTTTTACATAAAAAAAAACTTTTTTAATCCAAATTAAACCTTCTCAGAGCCTTAAAATATCCTAATAAATATTTACAAATTATGTAAAGATAGACAAGGAAGCCTCCCTTTGATCTACATTAACTTATCTTTATATCTGATCGGTTCAATCATTAAGAAACCGATTTACGATCTGGCAACAGCTGTGCGAATCTTTGGCGATCGTGAGATTTTTTAAACTTGGCCAAGACGAAGACAAAGAAGAAGTGAGTGGGACAGAGCATAGCTGGACAGCTGTTCCCAACGCCGCTTACGCCACAAAACATAATTTTCAATTACCTTTCTCGCAGCGTGTGGCTCCTTTCACCTTGGTTACCTCTCCTTGATATCCTGGATTCTGAAGGCTTAAAGGGTAGGATGGACTGATCAGAGAGGATGATACCTTAAAAGATCAGCTTTAGGTAATTAGAAAGGGATATTAGAAGGGTAAGAGAGTTTCTTAAATTAACATTACTTTTACAAGTTTCTTAATTTAATCTTTAAGATTTATTTAAATATATTATATATTAATTTTCAAATCGATTTTCATATTTTTAACATTTGATTGATAATTATTTATATTTATATATTTATTTATTTATTATAATTTTAAAATAATATTGATCTCTCCATTTGCATATAATATACAACATATTTATCATTAAGGCTTGGGTATTTCATAGTCGGCACTCACCTTATTTCGTACTTCTTCCTTTGCCATTTTCGCCAAGAAAAGGACAACGGGAAGGAGCCGCATTGTTGGGAATTTGGCCCATTGTTTATGGGACAAGCAGAGGAGCCGGCAGAGAAAAATGTTGTGGAAAATTGTGCAATTGTTTTGCAATTTATTGGTTAAAGAAGGAGACCTTCTTCCTGCTTTCTTCCTGCTTACTTTCCCTCTCTATCTCTCTTACTTACCATCTTGCTTTCTCCGTTCAGCGCAAAAATATACGATATTTTCGCAGCCGTCGAGTGTCCATTTGAGGGGAAAGAGAATTAAATCCGGGACATCTGCCCATTCTACAGCCTTGGATTCTTTATTATTATTATTATTATTTGTTTTGCCTTTGGCCATTTGCTGGCCTAATTTATTTGGCACTTTTGTGCGAAATTTCAGCTCGTTTTTTTGTTTTTAAATTTAATTTATGGCTAGGAAGTTGGATTGCAGCAGGTCCTGTGGTGAAGTGTTCCTTCCGGACCACCGAGATGGGTTTAATTTATGGACACCTGATGGTACAATCAAAACGTAAGGAAGATCCTTGGGGAAGCTCAAGTGTTATGAGTTTATTAATGGGAACCTTTCGGGAGGTCCTTTTATTGAGATACCATGGGAATACTACAGGAAAAAGAAGATGTTTCTGTCAAGATATTGGAAAAATAATGATTTTATTTTATAAGTTTCTTTAAAATTAATAAAAGTATGCAGTTTGACTTATATTTCCAAGTAAATATTAAGCTTAGACGAATTTAAAAATAGTAACGTCCTGAATTAATCAAAGCTTGCTTAGGAGGTCCTTTTATTGTGATACCATGTGAAAACTGTAGAAAAAAGAAGATGTTTCTGTCAAGATATTGCAAAAATAATGCTTTTATTTTATTAGTTTTTTTAAAATTAAGTAAAGTATCCGGTTTGACTTATATTTCCAAGTAAATATTAGGCTAAGACGAATTTAAAAATAGTTACTTTCCAAATTAATCAAGTAAGAAAGTTTGCTTATAAGAAATTATAGAAAAGCTGTAAATATGAAATAAAAAGTCTTAGAAAATCTAGAGGCAACTCTAAGTAAGTTTATTTAATTACAAAAACCTTTAATTAAAAGAGAATAAATTTCCAAAAAAATCTAAAAAAATATTAAGACCCTGAACCAATTTGTAAAGGACACTTTCCTCTAAAATCTTTGCTTTCCCATTTTCCCACAACCTTTTCTATGCAAATAAATCTCAAACCTTCGTTACGCAAAATTGACAATCGAGAGGCTTTATTCAAATTTGCTCTTCCATTCACGAAATTCCAGTGGAGGCGATCAGCTGCTGCTCGAATATGTCGAGTGACCAACAATAAATCTCGGGCGAGAGAAAAAAAACGAAGAAAATTGAAATAAATCAATAAAATTGGGCGGCGAAGATGGATGGCGAATGGAGGAGAGATGGCCAGTAGCAGCAGCTGCCCGAGATTGCTAGATCCTCGGATCTTCCCAATAATCCGTGCCAGTCCTTTCTGAGTCAATGGCAATTTTACGCATTGGTCACTGAGGAAGGAAGGAAGGAGGGAAGGGAAGGGGGGATCAAGACACAAAGTGAGAGCGAGAGAGAGAGAGGGTGACGCTGGAAGATAAATTAGGGCAGGGGCTCGGCTCGGCTCCTCTCTCTCCTTTTATTTTCCTCAGTTCCCTCCTCCTCGAGGCCTGCCGCTAATAAATTGCCCAACAATTGTGCAATTTTTCATAGACGGAGAATTGAGAATTGCACGGGGGGCGACCTTGACGCAAAGACTTCACGCTCGGATTTGCTACCGTTTTTTTTTCCTTCTTTTTTTTCCCGTTCTTCTTGCCGCCTTCGATCCGTTGCTTTTTTCCAATCAATGCACTGAGAGAAAGTGTCACTAAAAAGTGGGGAAGTCTTTATTCTTTATTCTTTATTCAAAAATTAACAAAAATGTACACAAAAAAAAAAACAAGAGTTTAACTTTTCTACGCGTTGTCATAAAAATATACTCAAGCAGTATAACGAGTTTAGTATAAATTGTATACTTAAAAATATCAAATATATACTACAAAGTATAATTTTTATACTCCAAAGATTCAATTGTGTGTTTTTGAGTATCATTTTTACACGAACCTACATCGAAAATTCGATAACATATCGCGTTAGCTGGAATTTAGTGCTTTTCAGTTTGTCGCGTTAGTGATTATTATGAAATATTGGTGCAGATGAGTATAAAATTTATACTTTCGTAGTATCAAATTAAAAAGCATCTTATTAAGAAATTTTTAATACTCAAGAGTATAGAATTCATGTAACAATCGTATAGGTTCTATGATGATTTTTTTTTTGTGTATTTGTAAACAATTCAGAACTTAATTTGTAAAAACCTAAAAACTCATGTTTGTATTTTATTTTGGGTAATTCTTAGACTTAATTTTATTTTATAAATTATTTTTTGTTTGGTATTTTTTAATCGGTTACTGATGAAGAACATGTGTCTCTCTTCGGAAACAGCTGTATTTTTTCATAAAGTTTTTTTTTTTAAGTAAAATGATATTCCGATTAATGGTGCCTTGATTTTCTTCTCTGTGTACGATAGCCGTTGTTTTGCCGGCCCGCTCCCTCTCCAATCTCTCTCCCCCCCTCCTTGCTGAAGAAAACGTGCGGCGGCAACGACATCTAGATAAAGTGGCAAATAGGTAGAGAGAGAGAAGAAAGGAGAGAGGAGCCGGGGAAAAGTAATCTTGAATCACACGCCGCACACTGATAGCGCCAGGACCCACAATCCAGGGCCGGACAGCTGTTCGGGGATTAGCACAAGGCCCGGGAATCTCGAAGGCTCCTTCTTCGACCTTCTTCCCGCTTTCACCTTTCTCCTTCCGCAAAGTTATTATTTTAAACCTGGCCCTAAATTATGGGCCATAATTTAGAATTCCAACGAGAGAGAGAGAGGGAGGGAGGGAGGTAGCTCCCTTTCCTTGCATATTTTTGTATTTGCTCAGAGCTTCCCTCTGGCTCCCTCCTTCCTTGCGACTGGAAGGACCTATTTGGATAAGGCTGGCAGGGAACCCAAATGCATCGGCTACCTTGATTGATTTGGGATCGCCTGGCACCCATTGACAGGCAGGCACTTGGGTTCGGGTCTGGGATTGGGTTATTTGCCCAGGATTCCCAAGGAGTTTGCGCCGAACACAGCGAATAATTGGATCTGGCTCAGGGAAAATTAATTGAAAGGAAGAGAGAGAGAGATTAAAGGCGATCAAAGGTTAGGCTTTGTACTAGCTGAAAGAAACCATAAAGAAAACCCTATAAAAAGCATTTTGTAATCTCTTTAAGATCGAAATTTTGTGGTTTAGTTTGAGTTAAAAAAGCTGGAATACTTTTTCCAAGAAGTTAATGATTTAATATATAAAAAACCAAGAAATTAATTAATATTAAGTAACACAATACAATTTCTTTCTAAAATAGAACTAGGCAACCCTGGAACTTACATCATAATCAAATCGCCTTCAAGGCTCTATTTATTATTGATGGAATACTTTTTCCAAGAAGTTAATGATTTAATATATGAAAAACCAAGAAATGAATTAATATTAACTATCATAATAGAATTTCTTTTTAAAATAAAACCTGGCAACCCTGGCACTTAAATCATAATCAAATCTCCTGCCAGCCTCTATTTATTATTCCTTTAAAATCGATAAATTTTCAAATATATGCATGCCTATCAATGGCGCAAAATGATATCCTATTCCGAAATGGGAAAAACGTCCCATTAATATAATGTATGCTGATCGTAAACGGGGCATTTGTCAGGCATTATGATGCAATGGAAATCCGAACTTGACAAATGCCAAGTGAATTGACACACGGAAAGCATTCAGTTTCAATATCAACCCGTTCCCGATCGCTTCGGGGGGCGGGTGTCTAAGTTCGCTCTCTCCGAGGGAATGTTTATCTACGCTCTCCCGAAATGCTCACATGAAATTCCAAAGCACTAAGCGAGAGATCAACGGAATAAGCGCCAGGGAGAGAGTGAGAGAGATCAAAAGAGAGGCGCAATCTCACCTTCAATATTGAAAGGTGGTTGTTCAATGGCAGTACACAGCAAGAAATGGCGTCGATTGAACTTTTCATGAAAATTAGATATAATAAATATACTAAATCTATAAAAATATTCAATTTTATAACATTTGTATACTAATTAATTCAAGGGCTATGATTGTAATTAATTTGAAATAAGTTTTTCTAAGCCCCAAAAGTGTTGTTTTTATTAGGTATAGGTAGGTAGGTATTTATTAGTTTTATATTTTTTTTACTAAACATTATATTTAAAATGTAATTTCAAGTACCACATAATTTCTCTGACTGTAACAGAGTTTTTGGAGCGACAAAACGGCCCGGCAACCACTGCTCGGCGAGCTGAGCACGCAACTTGGCGTGCGAGGAGAGAATCAGTCACTTTGCGTCTGTGAAACCGACAGGACGTCTTCTGTTCTGCGATCGCGAGCAACCGAAATTCCGAGGAGTTTAAATCTTGATTTAGTTACTCCTTCTCCCTCTTTTTTTTTACCGTGCCAGTCAACGAAATTAAAATATTTTTTTTTTGCCTGTGAAACGCCAGAACTGTTTTTTGGATAAAGAAAACGCGGAAAATTCACCACAACATAAGAATAAAGGTAAAGATCCCAGTGAAGTGCACGAAATGGAACATAAAAACATGTGTGCATAATGTACATTAAAAATGCATTAAAGCCGAAAGTGTCTGGGAAGCGCGGGTCTTAAATTAAATTAAAAAAAAAACACCCCATAAAAAATCGGCATGAAAATGCATAAATTGTGCGCGTGCGATTTTGGGCAATGAATGGGTTTCGGCTCTGGGCCTGAGCCTGAGCTTCAGCTTGGCCTGGAACTCCTCCGAGGCCAAGTGCTCGAGTGCTCTTCAGACCAAAACGAGAGCGGCGGCTGCAAAATGCGCAAAAATGCTAGCACGCATCCCGAGGGCTCTCTTGCTCCCCTCTCCTTCTCCCCCTGCTATCCACTCCTTCACTCTATTAGTCCTCCTCCCCCTCCTTCTCCTCCTCCTCCGCTCAAGTGGCCGGAGATCGACACCGCCGGAGTATGAGGATGCGGATGCGGATGCGCGGGGCAGGAGGAGAGTGTGGCACCACCACCATTTTTATAGAGGATTCACTCAGAGAAAACTAGCGGAGTTTTAACAAATTACAATTTAACAAATACATTTTAAAATGTAATTGGGTCGCTTAGGTTATATAGGTTATATAGGATAAATGGGATATAACCTTTAAAGGGTTATCTATGACTTAAAAATTGAATTTTCATCATTTAAACTCTTGTTTTTTGATTTTAACTAAAGTCTCTCATTAATTGTGATTTGATATTTGCGATTTTTGAACATAAAGTTAGGTTGCCAAGTGTATATAGGATATACATATATAGGAAATATGGGACATAGCCTTTGGTGGGTTATCTATGACTTAAAAATGGAATTTTCATCATTTAAACTTTTGATTTGGGATTTTAACTATTATATCTCTTAATTATTGTGATTTAAATTTGTGGTTTTTGAAGATAAAGTAAGGCAGTTTTCTTTAGAGAATATTTTAAGAACTTTAACTCCTTATTAAACAAACTATTTTTTATAAATATATTTAAAATCTAGGGAATTTTCTAAATAATTTCTTTCTCCGGGATAAAGCCGCCCTCCTCCCAAACATTGCCCTCGATTTTCTGCTTAAAATAAGGAAAACATTTAAAGTTTCCCATAGATTATAATGTCAAAATATAAAGGTTCTATTTTTCAATAAAAATGAGTTTAAAATCAAAGAGCTTATCTAAAAAAAAACAATTTAAACATATTATAAGCTCTAAATCAATATAATAATACTTAAAATCAAGCAATTTGTGTTATATTTATTAATAATTAATAGTAAAGTAAAGTAAATCCCATTTCGTAAACGTTACCCGCTGTAAATGTTTAAATTTAGAGCTTTATTCCCCAATATTTTCGCACGGTGTGCAGGCGGGCAGGCACCACCCGAAAAGCTGAGAAGCCGAAACGAAGCTGACGAAGTCCAGGCTCGTCGCAGCTGGAGGGCAGGCGGAGATCCAGAAAACTGGCAGAGCTTTAGCGCGCTTTTCCTTTGTTCGCTGCTCCTTTGTGCCTGCTCAATTGTTTGCAAGGACGAGAAGCTGCTGCTGGCAGAAATGCGAATCCTTGCCGAAATCCTTGCGAAACTCGTTTCCTTGCCCTACAAGTTAGTCGGGTTTTTGCTTCAGTTTTTTGTTGTTTCCTAGGGTTCCTTCAAGTTTTGCCACGAAGACAATTGCTAACTAGCCCTATCTTCTTGCTACTTTTCAGGATCAGCAAGGATCTTTAGCAGCTGGCAAGATGCTCAAGTGGGCTGTCAACCAGCCGCGAAACTCGTATTTGGCCAAGGAGCTGGTCCTGGGAATGGGAACGGGCTCGGAACCGGGCTCACTGGAGCCAAAGGCCGTGGCTACCAGCTACAGCGAGTTCCACGCTTTGCGCGGCAAGCTCAAGCGGAAGTCCTTGTGTGTGGGCCAGGGCAAGGAGAACCAGCTGACCTCCACCCCGCTGCCGGCCAGCTCTCTGGCACCACGCACGCCGCTGCTCAAGGATCTGAGCAACATACTGGCCACGCCACCATCGGTAGCAGGAGCAACTGCAGTGGACCCTCCCAAGTACGCCTGCACCCTGCCCACCTTCGAGGCGGAGTACTCGCCCACAGCGGCCATCATCCCGGGTCCCCTGCTGGCCCTGCGCGGCATGGGAGTACCGGACAGCTACTTCGAGAAGCCACGCTACCTGGAGCAGAAGCCATTGCCTCAGCCTGCTCCTGAGCGGGAGCCCGGGAGCACCACACTCAGCTCCAGCCAGATGGGCGATGTGACCCTGGAGCGGATGATCGACGCCATCCTGGAGAGCAACCGCAAGGCGCCTTCCTCGAGTGCTAATCCAAATGCGAGACAACCACGTCAACGCCAGCCGCGACAGCATCTCCGCCAGCAGATGCGTCACAGGCAGCAGGTCCTGAGAGCCACCTCGGGCTCCCGGCTACCAGGTGGTAGTACCCACTCGCCCACCTACCGCCCCGCCTTCGACCCGGCCAGCGACCTGTGCGAGTACTGGAAGTCGCCCTCCCGGAGGGACTCCCTGCCCGCCGACGGCTTCGAGGAGCGGGAGGTGCGCTCGCCCCTGGCCACTGTCACTGCCTCCTCCCAGACCAAGTCCCAGTCCCAGGGCAAGCGGCACTCGCTCCAGCTGCAGCTGCGCAGGCAGCGGGTGGTGCGTCGCAAGCGGAAGATCGCCACCAAGATCTCGTCCAGCGTGCGGCAGTCGGCGCAGAAGCTGCTGGCCGCGGCCAGGGCGGGGTCAGGAGCGGTGCCCAGCCAGCGGTGCGCGCAGAAGAGGCGCCACATCAGTCCGGACAGCGGGCACAACTCCACCAGCGACTTCGAGGAGGAGCTGGGGAGAGTGGGAAGCTGCGCTGGCCTGGCCGAGGCGGCCACCAAGCGGCGGCTGAGCTTCTCCTTCCCCGAGGACCTGCTGGTGGAGAAGTAGAGTGTTGTTTGATTTATTTTTTTGTCCACTGTTTGGTTATAAATATTTTTGTATTTTTTTCGAATGGCTAAAAGCGCAGCCTTGCCTTGGCATCCAAATGTTGAAACAGATCCTGATCCTATAAACTAAGTTACTCTTTTTTTTTTGACAAATAAAATATCGATTTGAAAACGAACTATGGTTTATTATTGAACTAAAATGGGAAAATCTTTATTAAGAAAAGCTAAATAATTATAAATATTAATATTTTGAGATCATAATTAATCTTAACTTACTTTTTCTATATTAATTATTCTCCTTTTCAAGTTACCAAACCGAAAAAAGTGAAGAATTCACCCAGAAATATATTTTCGTTATAAATTTCACCTTCTTTCCCTGGCTATCCTTGTTAGGACACAACTATTAATTAGGGATAAACGTCGTCCTTGCTCCTTGAGGATTACTCAGCAATATATCAGCTTAACTGCTTGGCAAATGCGATTCTCACGGATCCTGGCAAGAACAGAGCGTTCCGCCCCCTGAATTCATCATCGTGACTCGGACACGGGATCTCCGCACAGGATACAGGATACAGTGGGAATAGAGTGAGGGAGTTGTTACCCTAGTAAAAATGTTGCGGCATATCCTGCGAGTCCTTTTACACGGCACTTATCACGCACCTGTGCACCGCCAAATGGCGAACCCACCACAGAACGAGCCGCGCGACAGGCTACAAAACGGTCGGCATTTGCATAAATTTGCATAGAATCGAAACGAAATTTGACTGTTTTTTTACTACGGCCAGGATTCGAGGTCCTTGGTAACTGTACTGGAGATCTGTGACTGCCAGCCAGCGAGCCAGAACGGCACAGGCAGAAAAAACTTGAGGTTTTGAGGATATCTGGGGGAATATTTGTGTTTCTAGCTTAAAAGTAATGTTTTCTTGTATTTTTAATTGTTAAAAAATTCGTTAAGTACTTAAATATATTGTAATTATTTATATACAAAATATATATTGATTAAGAATATCTAAGAAACAATATTAATAATAATACGAAGCCAGTAAATATAATAATAAGTATTCAATTTTCCTGCCTTGTTTTTCTGCTGAAATTGTGGCTTAAGTTCTAAGTTTCCTTTATTTTTTATTTGCTAAACTTCTTTAGGTATAGCCTGTTTTCTGGCAGTGCATTTGAAGACTGTGACTGTGCCAGCCAGCGATCCATAACTAAGTTATGCCAGTTATATCCTTGAGGAGGGCGGCGGAAAATAGGAAATTGTACGGTTTGATACGGCTGCCAGCTGGCCAGGATCAGGAACTGGACTACAAAGTATGGGAAATAATAGTATTATTAATAATAAATATTATATGATATAATAATAAAATAATAAATAATATTAATTTAAGTTTGAACATTTCTTTGAATTAGTATTTCACTCTTTAACCTTTTTATTATACCTTTCTTCGATTATGAAAAAATAAATAAATACCTTTCCCTTCTCGATTTGTTTGTGATATATATTTTAGACATTAGATATCTATTAAAGAAAATAATAAATAATATTAATTAAAGGTTAAAAATTCCTTTGACTTACTAATGAAAATTTTAAAAATCTGTAGATAATAGTTTATAAATTCTTAACTTTATTGAGAATAAGTGAAGCAATAAATACCTTTCCCTTCTCGATTTTTCTGTGATATATGTTCCCATTTAGACATTAGATATTTATTAAAGGCCTCTGGACCCTGGCCATTGTTCGAGATCCAAATCCCAATCCCGACTGGCTCGTTTAATGTTTCTTTCGCGGATCGGATGCCAGGCATTGAGCCATTGTTGGACTGCTGCCTCAGTTCCTCCGCATATTCCACATTCTCTGCTCAATTGAGTCCAGCCAGCTGCCCCGAGAACCGAGAACCGGAATCCCGGACGGGAATTGGTGTGGGAGTCCGCTCTGATTTGTCGCTCCAGCAATAAGTGTATTCCTCTTGCCAAATGTCGCATAAGAGCGAGGAGAGCTCGGAAACACCTTTTCCGAAAAGTGCGCCAAAAGGAAGGACGAGGGACGGGGCACACGAGGCATGAGGCACGAGTCATTGGCAAACACAAAGGAGACGCGGCCGAAAGGACCAAGAATAAGAATAAGAATGTGGAACAAGGAGCGGACCGAGGAAAAAGGAAACAAAATCGCATCGTGGCATGCGTCGGCGGATAAAGGAGCAGGAGCAGGAGCAGGAGCAGGAGCAGGAGCAGGAGCCGGAGCAGGAGAGCCCTCGGGACAGCTGTCGTCGCTCTCATTCTGCAAAAACACCAACGCAATTCTACACGGCAACAAATTGGGTTTCTTTGGGGAGATTTTATCTAAAATATATGATTTGAAGTAATTAAGAAAATATTTGTATAGCCAAAAAGAATTAGTTGAAGCCTTGGAAATATTTAAAATATATTTATTGGCATAACCACAAAGCTAAATTAATTTTGAGTAAATCATTAATAGTTTTCCTAATGAAAAAAATATTATTTTAACTACACATATTATTATATTTACTAAAAATATTTTTAAAAAATTATTATTATAAAAAAAAGAAAACTATATCTATTTTTTGTATGTATTACAAAGGCTTAGGAATAATATTTTTAAATATTTCTAAAAATATTTCCTTTTTTAGTCATTTTCTTCCCGTGTACAGAGCATTTTGCGGGGGAGTATATCCGGGGGTTAAAGATCTCTAAGGAGCATAGGAGCTGGAGAAAAAAAAATAAGTTGAAGGAGTTGCTCAAGTGCCGCCACATGTTGCCTTTGGTAAATTGGGCAACAATTGACGGCCTAATAGGGTTAAGTGCCGGAAATTGCCCAGGCCAGCATTAAAATCGCACGAAAATTGCCATTAAGATATTTTAAAAACTTATACCAGATGAGCATTATATGATAAATTATTAACTTTGGTATAGTTAACTCTAAAAATTGTATTATAAGTTTGTAAATTTGATTTACCTTCAAAATAAATACGGTTTATATAATTTTCCTACATATTTTGTTAGAAAAGGTTAATAAATATTATAGCTTTAGCTAATTTAAACTTTTAAATAATAAATACTTTAATGGAGTGTCATAACACCATAATAAATATAATTATAAGAATTTTCGTACTTTAACTGGGCTATACTATACAAAAAATTAAATCTTTATAATATTAGTTAGTTGTTTTATCATTAAATCATTTTATAAATAATTTAAAAATTAAAATAAGAACAAATTTAAAGGCTTTTTTTAGCTAATTACATTTTCTTCACTATCATTATTTTGATCTAATCGAATTTAGTGTAAAAAGAAAGGGTTAACACAAAGAAATCATCGCTTTGAACCCTCTGTAATTCGCACAGTCTTGAGTCCATTGTATTTTGCAAAATCTAATCAACGTTAATGGAGTGAAATCGAAGGATGTGCAGGATCCTGTCTTGAGAGAGTGCCTAAAACTGATAACGATCATTAGCGACAGAGTTCAAGACGCCGCCAGGGGAAATGATAATGCTAAATCTGCGATATGTAAGGATATTTTTAGGGAGGGGGAACCCTGTCAATAAATGGAGCAGCGGCAAAGGACAAGGCTCTAATCCCGAATGACGTGTGCAATAAGTAATAAGTGGCAGTGGCCCAAAACCAGATCAAAAACCAAACCAGAGCCAGGGGAGGATCCGGAGTCCGGACGGCCAACTATTTGTATTTGTCAAAGGCTCTGATTTCACGGCAGCAGCAGTGGCAGCAAAGGAATGTCCTGATCCTCGACGATTAATCAAAGTGACGTGTTCTCACACGGTGCGCACTCACACATTTTTCTCTTCCTGATCCTGCTTCTTTTTCTTTGCTTTTCCGGAGACATCTTGAGTTTGGTTTTTCGCGCCAAACGAAGGTCCTTGCTCTAGTTTTAGGGGCACACGTTTACTAGAGTTTATTTATTGTATTTTTTTTTGGGGCTATGTACAGCCTCCCTGGAGGCTCCTGACAGAGGTCAGGGGTTTAGGAACCGCAGGATTCGGGTTCGATTTGCATAGTCCTGGCAGTCAAAGGGGTGTCCTCGATCCAGATTTCAGATTCCAGATACCGATTGCGTATGTAAATGTTGTTTGCCCTACAAACTTTAGCTCTCAAATGCAAACTAATAGATACATTTATCGCCGGGCATCCGAAGGGGTAATTAAAAATCCCTACGGTCAGATCAAGATCGAGATCAGGTTCAGGAGGTTGCGAAGATGCTGCTCCTGCTGCTGCTTCAAGGATCTTCGAGGAGAAAGGAGTTTTGGGTGGGTTAAGCACTTAAGCCAATTTCAAGTGAACTTTTTACGGTTTTGTTTATCTTGTGGCTTAGACTTCATTTGGACAAGGTGATGTCCTTCGAAGGGATTAAGTCTTTGCTTGCTTAGAAATGTAATTTAATATAGTTTTATTTGCATTTTAAAATGGATTTACAGCTGAGTTTAGCCTAAATAAAAAGCTTTGAACGGGTTAACGGATATTTAATGTGTTTGTTTTTATCTAAAAACTGAACAAATTATTTTTATATTTTATGTAAATTAAGGTTGAACTTGGATATAAATTTATTTTGATTTTAAGAAGTAATTAAAGGGTAGCTAACCCTATATATAAAGTTTTAAATGAGTTAACAAATATAATGTTTTTATCCATAAACTGAACCAATTATTATTAAATTTCATGTAAATCAAGGTTTAATTTGATATAATCTTTGCTTGCTTAGAAATAAAATATAATAAAATTTTATTTGGATTTTAAAAAGAATTTAATGGCTAAATATAAAGCTTTTAAAATATTGATATCTCTTTTAATGGTTTTAAAATATATGGTTTTAGTCCATAAACTGAACAATTTATTATTAAATTTTATGTAAATTGAGGTTTCATTTGAATTAACCTTTGATATAATTTCAATTTGATTCTATAACGCATTTAAAGGCTAGTTTACTCTAAATATAAAGCCATAAAGTATTTATATATCATTTAATGACCTAGAAATACATTGTTTTTATTTATTACTTCAACAAATGATTATTAAATTTCCTGTAATGAGTCCTGGCAAGTACTTACCTCTCAAGGAACCCAACCCTCACTGGAGTACTCGAAACACGCAATGTTTGTCCACAAAAGATGGCTCGTAAAAGGTGTAAAAAAAAGAGGAAAACTTTCGAAATAAGATAAATATGGGCCTAATGAATTGTTTGCTCGGATCGTAAAATATATCCCGGAAATAAAAGTGCACTAAAAAGAAATCCAACTTCATGGATTTACTTCACCATCATTGTTCTGAGTTTTACGAGCTCGGTTTACGAGATGGAAATTTTAACGACTCTCCATGGCAGTCTCTATGGAGACTCTATCAAATTGCCATTAGAAACCTTCGGGGCGTGTGGCCGGGAATCGAAGGCAAACAATTGTGATTAGCTCTCGTGATCGGAGGGGATATAGGAGTCATAAAATTGCACCTTCGGCAGCTGACGATGCGGGCCTCGTATCCTTGCCTCCCTTGTAATTTCCCATGTCATTGTCATTGTTCACTCACTCTCCACTCTCCTCTCTCGCTGTATCGCAAATTGCGAATCATAAATCGCAAATCGCACAAAATTAGCGTATTCGTTGGGGAAATTAGCCGATCCTGGCGGTGGCATTCCGCTGATTATGCTGGTCGCTAGTCGTCCTGCCACGTTCGGAGTGTCCTGAGTGTCCTGAGTGCCTGCAGAACAACCTGCCTGCATCTAAGTTATGGCGGTACACTAGGCACTAGGTACACTGCTCGAATATAATATAAATATGAGTATTTCCTGGGGATTAATATGAATTTTCAGATTATTAATAGAGTATTAGCAAGTATGTTGAATAAAATAGTAAAATATTTAAGATAAAACGTGACATAAAGGAATCTATCATAAAAGATTTATATTTATTAAGCTTCACTGCAGTTTTTGGGTTCCAAAATCAGGGAACTAAATATATATAATATAATAATATTAATATAATCATTTTTAATAGTCATATATAAAAAAATATATAATTAAATAGGATAATACGATTATTTTGTAACACAGAAACTTTAATTTTCACATTTTTATTAATTAAATAAAGCCTTTTAGGGATTTTTGTATGAGAACTATTTTGCTAAATATTTAATTCTTATTATTAATATTTTTGTTTTAATATGCAGACTTATTCCCCGTTAAATATTTAATTCTTATTATTAATATTTTAAGTTAATTTCTTAGAGAAACCCCTTGCTTTCTGCAGAATATTTCCCCCTTAAAGAACCCATTTTCGTTCAGTGTGCGGCCAAATTAGTGCGTTTTCCTGTTTTTCGGGCATGTTATCCTGCGTGGCCCGTGGCACCTGTCTTCATTAGTTGGCCCGGCGATCTCTCTCGAGTCCTCTCGATAAGCAATCAATGGAGAGAGGAAAGAGGACCAAATACAGGTGCAAATGCTGGCCGCTTGCTCCAATTTGTTTTCCGATTCCATTTGGGACTCAACTCGAAGTCGGTTTGCATATTGATGAGGCTCTAAATTTAAGGTTTCTCTCAGAGATCACCTGCTGAAAGGCTGAAAGGCTTAAGGGAGCAGGAGAAGCCACATGCCGAGCAGGTCGAATTGGAAATTTTAGACAGTAGCAGGGAAGTGCCAGGGAAAGGGTTTTTCCGATAAAGAACTGGTAGCCAGAGGCACAATTTCCATTATTTAATTTATTTTTGGCAAAAAGAAGAATCAAGTTTGAATAAAAGCTGTTTGGAAAGGCAGCCACCTCTGCCTCATCAGTAACCCAACATAATTTAAAGATCGCCATAAATTTAAGCAGAATAGCTAAGGATGGGACAGGCAGGATAACTCCTCTTCTCTCACTCACCACCTTCTCACTCTAGATCTTTCCCTCTAGAGTCTCCAGCTCCCTTTTCTCAGCTCTCATTTCTCATTTCTCACTTCTCATTTCTCTCAGCTCGGCTTCTCCCTATACCTGCCTCGCTGGTTAATCCTGACGCAGGATTCCTTTGCTTCGTCCTGTGTCGAATGCGAACCAGTTTTCCGCTTCGCTGCAACTGACGCATAAATTGCGGCACTTTTCCCGTCTAGGAAACAGGACACGGAACAGGACTCCATCCAAGCCTAGGACACACTGGAGGAAAATCTGAAGGAAATTACTTGGATTACAAATAAATGGGAACTTGAGGATATTTAAAATAGTTTTCTATAATTTTTATAATTTTTTTAAAGTGATTTCCTTTTAGTTTCAAATGAAGTCTTAATTTATTTTTCTGTGACATATTTTTCCTTAATAGCTACAGTTTTCTATATATATTTTTTTCCGGTGTAAAGTTTGACTCTTTGCCTTTGCCAACATTTACTCTGGAGTCCAAGGAGTCCGAGTCCTGCCTGGCTCTATGCAAATTGTTTGAACTGCCAATGCGGCACGGTGATTTTTCATTTCCCCTCCCCAAGGATCAGCTCTCACTCCCTGATCCTTGGTAAGGCCTGGACATTGATCAGTTTTATGGTTCTCTCCGAGTTTTAAGCTGTCTCCAGCACCTGTTTTTCCTCATGTTTTCCTCGCCGGGAGCAGCACAGCAGCAGGTGCCATCGGCTGACATTTACATATTACTTGGAGGAGCAACCTGCTGTCAAGGATCGGGGATCGGAATCGGTCTAGGGATCCCTGGGCATGACAATGCTAAGTGGCGGAGGTGGAGATGGTCCCCAAGAGAAGCGATCCTTTTATATCCTTCCCGCCCGACGCGCGTCGTCATCTCATCGACCCTCGTCAAGCGCCTCGTCGATTTTTATGCGTTTCCCTTAGCAGCATTTTCAATTTTTCACGCTGCTGACCAGCGGGCAACTGTTCCGTTTTCCCAATTTCCCATTTAACATTTACTGTTTTCCAAAGCAAGGGTTGTGTTTTCCCCTTCCCTTTTTGCTTTTGGCATTTTCTCAAGCCATTTTCCGGCGGCACGCGCTTTTTTTGGTCAGTCAGTTGGTCAGTTCCTCCACCCTTTGATAGTGTTTGTTGTGACAGCAGGAAATGGACAATGGAGAAAGGACAAAGGAGAAAGGATGAGGGACAATGGAAGACTGGTCAGTGGTCGGTGGAAATGCGATTCGGATTCCCATTTGATTTCATAAACAATTGAAGCATCAATCAGGGCTTCCAACCGCGAGATGACAGGCCGCGGACGCCAAGCTAATGGGTTTTCGAGGGTTTTGAATAAAAGGAAATATATTTAATATTATTAATAAATAAAATGGGGTTCTTATGGTTTTTTATTAATATTTCTCTGGGTTTAGCTTTAAGTGTATACATTTTTCTTTTGTAAATATGGTTTTGGTTTGAGTTCTAGTAATAAAAGGTAAATAAATAATGGGTTTCAAGGGTTTTGAATAAAGGGAAATTTATTTAATATTACTAATAAATAAAATGGTGTTCTTATGGATTTTTATTAATATTTCTCTGGGTTTAGCTTTATTTATTTATTTATTTATTATATTGGGTTATTATAATGGGTTTCGAGGGTTTTGAATAAATGGAACTATATGGATGGATATCTTATGGATGTTTATTAATATTTTTCTTGGTTTAGTTTTAAATTGATGAATTTTTCCATTGTAAACATGGTTTTGGTTTAAGTTCTAGTAATGGAAAGTAAATAAATAATAAATAACAAATATCACTCTTGGGATATACATAAATATTTAAATATACATTAAAATAGTATAAGAAATCCCTGCTAACCCCTAAGAAAAATTTAAAAACATAAACAAACTACGTTTTGGTTTCTTACTTAAAGGCAACACCTTTTTCCTCCGTATCCTTGAGGTCTCTCCAAGATCCCTAGGTAGTAGCCTTGAATCAAGTTAAAGGGAAATTAATTTGTTGAACCCAGTCGCAGTTCCAGTCGAGGAGGCGCCCCATATGTCCCATTACCAGATCCAGTCCCATGTACCGAATCCAGTTTTTTCGGCAGGGAGAGAGATCTGTCAAGCGCAAGTTGACAACTCGGATTGGGATTCCCGAAAACATAGGGTTGAGCCCAGCCCAAGGAAGCAGGACCAACGACTCCTTGGTCCGTGTGTCCTGTTCCCGGATCGCCCAGTTTTTTTTTTTAAATATTTTTCTTGGTTGTTTTTGTCGCTCTTGAAGGAGCAGTTCCTTCATTTGCATTTAACCCAACCCTTTTCCCTTGATGGCCGCCGCGGGGTTTCCACTCGCTCGTCACCATTTCGAGGCTCTCCTCCTTTGGCAGGACTTAATTTGATTTCTTTCCTGCCGCTTCCTTCCCGAATATTTCGCTTGACATTTTTCGTATTCTTCGAATTATTCCAGAAGAAAAAAAGGTATTTCGGGCCCCGAAATTCTTCAATTAAATATGCAAATTGTCCCGATGATGCTGCAGAAATGTCAACAAGCAGCGATTCTCGTGTGATATATATAGTTCCAAGTGTCCTGTCCCACTTGAAGTTGCGCTTAATTAACTAATTGCCCGTGCAGCGGAAATCTACGGAATCCTGGCCAGGATCTGAGCTGGGAAAATGCGAGGCAGCTGTTTGAGGTTTTTCCTTTTTTTACTTAAATAAAATCGTATGAATATTAAGGATTTTAATAGAAAATATATGATGAAAATTAAGTTGATGAAGAATTTCCTGTCCCAATTATTTATTTATTTTTTAAAGCTTTTTTAAGCTAGTTCAAATATTACTTCATGTGCAATTTACTTTGAACTTAAAATAAAGATTTTTAACTAACTAAAAAGCTAAGAAATTCTTAGGATTTCCATGTAAAATATATAGAAACCAAACAAGTTTCAATAACATTAGGTAAATCTTTGCTTTATATTTCATTTAGAAACGGAAATAAATCGAATAAACAAATGTAAACCCAAGAGAAACTCTAAGGATCTTGGCGTATCTCACAAATATTTATATGTACGAGTATGTCTCACAAACTTGCATATATTTCTGTCTAAATCTAAAAAAAATACTGCTACTGCTGTTCTTTAATTCCAAACGAAAAAAAACTAAGCATGAAATTGAAAGTTTCCGAGCCACTGAGCCCGAATTTCCCGATGCAATCAAGGAAAAATCCAAATCAAAGTGGGAAAAAAAATCAGGCGGAGGACGGTGGCAGCCTAAACTAAATAATTACAAGGCCCCGCAGCAGTAGCGACAACAACAACAATAATAATAATGGACAGATCCTGACACCCATGGCAAAAGGACACCCCAGCCCAGGACCCAGGCTGTGTGGCGTGAGTCCTTGGGTCCGAGAACGAAAACGAAAGCAAAAATGAAATGTAATTGCAGTTGCAACAAGCAGGGAAATAGGAAATGGGAAACACAAAAAAAAAAACTAGACCAAGACCTTGGTGTTTTCTTTTTTTTAATTCCCTCCTTGAGGGGTGATCCTTTTTTTCCGAACCTACCCCTTGCCCGGCGTCGTCCTTGGGAAAGTCCGCTTTCTTTGCTTGATTAGATTTGATTTGTGTGTTTGCGGCATTTTGCCATCCCGGCCTGCTTTCTTTCTATTTTTTCCTAGACTTAAACTCACAGTTGGGCGAACTACATTTAATTTCTAAATTATCGACACGCCGCGGCGATGGGCGTAACAAGGGATCGGGATCGGGATCGGGATCGGAATCGGGAGCGGGAGCGGGAGCGGGACTGGTTGGAGGATGTATACTTTTCCCGCCTTGGCTGTGGCTGGGCGGCCCCCGGTGCGTGTTGCTGTTTTTGTTTTGATTAATAAAATTACAGAGCTTCGCAGGAGGAAAAGCAGGAGCGGAAAAAACAGCTTTTAGACAAAAAACGAAAAAAAAGAACAGTGACAGGGCACTGGAAAAAATAATAAGAAGCCAAGGAAATACCCTAGATTTAATTCTCTTTTCTTATAAGTAAAAAAAAAATATATTAAGTAATACGGTTTAAAAGGTATTTAAAATTTGTATTTAAATAAAATTAAGCTTGATAAATATTGAATATTAATTATTAATATCGGATACTGGTAAAGACACACTGGCAATGTCCAAAACAGCCAAACTTTAAACACTCCTTTCTTGCATATAAAAATATCGAAAGTAATTCAGATTAAAAACTAGTTTAAATTTAAATTTATGTAAAATAAATCTCGCTAAATATTGAATATTAATTATTGAAATCTGATACTGATGACAATGACCGAAACAGCCCTACGTTACTGCTTTCATGGATATAAATATATCGTAAGTAATTCAGATTAAAAACTATTTTAAATTTGTATTTACATAAAATAAATCCCGCAAAATATTGAATATTAAATATCGAAATCGGATATTGTCTAAAATCTTTCAACAAGATCTTTGCCTGTTTTCTTTCAAGGAATAGAATCTTAAATGCTTCATCGACTTTCCCTGTCCTCCTCTTATTTCAAATTATATTAAGATTAAATATTAAATTACATTCATCTTTTTCCCCGAGTGTAATGAGGCAATTTATATGCTAATACTTTTTTCAACAAAATATCAAATTATAATCCTGGCAAGCAGCAGGACCTGGAGAGGGTTGGCTTTACAATTATGGAATTATGAATATGAATTGTGAATTAGCCTTCAGAATTTGGCTTTCAGCTTTTATTATTTAAATCCAAGTGCTCTAATAGGATTTTATACTAATTAATAATTAATTAAGGGGTTTAAGTGAATATAAAAACAGGTGAATTCAATTTTAAATGGGTTTTAAGAAAGGGGATTTTGTAGAAATGTTTAAATGTTTAAATATTGAAAGGTAAATACTTGGCATTAACTATAAATAAAATCATAAATAACTAAAAATAAGGAAAATGTATTATTTAATTTAATATTTAGATAGAAAAATATATTTTTTCCGCTTGTAGCCAAGAGGGTGATTCTGAATTTAAATTGAGATTATTATCCTTGATTTGATCTCTCGTCTGCTGGCCGTTAAAGTCCGTTTTTCCCGAAAGTTTGCTTTGTTCTCCCTAAAATCCTAAACAAATACCAGAGCCACCACCAGGATGCGGCGGCTGCGGCCGAGGATGTGGCTTTTTCGGGATGCAATATGTGAACCTGCTGGCCGCAGGATGACCGCGCGCATCCGCGTGTGCCATGGTGCCGTGGGGTCAAAGGACACACACACGCAGCCGCAGCTGACTTTTCAGTTGGGAAAACAATAGTGGAAAACCGCCTGACCAGCGCCTTTGTTTGCTTCATTTTTTAATAAATTAAACAAATAGCGGAAAATGCGCTCGCGCGCGCGCGCTTTTCATTTTCATATTTTGGGTTTTGTTTGCTTTTCGATAATTTCGCTCGAAGGCGCGCGAGCGCACGCTCCCCGGAATAAATAATAAATAAATAAAAAAGCGAAACAGAAAAGATGACAAACGATGTCGCTAAGCCGCGACAATATCAGGCTATTAGGGTAATAATTTGTGGGATTAGGAGAGGACCTGGACCTGGACCTGGCAGCCACCCCAACTGCAACGCAAATCATAAAGCTTTATATTTAATATTTAATTTCATTTAAAATGTTACTGATGAGGCATGGGTGACTACTTTTTGAGCACTTAAAGCTTGCCTAGGTCCTGCCTTCTTTCTCAACCTCTAGCTGGGCATTTCCGTTGGCTCAGCGGGTCCTGCTTTCGTCCTGGCGGCCCCTCGGTGTGAACTACTTGCCTTTGCGGTTTTCGGGAAATTATTTTGAATTATGACATATTAAGATTTATGTCGGCGAGTGTGAGAGAGAGAGAGAGTTTATAGCATTTGCCAAAATGTGAGTCCTGCATCCTTGTGCATACCTTGATCCTTGCCCCGACGATCGGGTTTCAGCCGAGATCGCACAATGGGCGCTCCGTGACTTACAGCTGTTCCTCAAGGAACGCGTCCTTGCTCTCGACTCTCGCCTCGACTCGTGTATCATCCTGGGCCGCCGCCTTATTATTATTTCATATTTTGATTTATTGTTTGGCTTATTGTTTTCGCAACGCAACGCGCAATGGCGCCGTAATTTTTTGGCAACTGCCCTGCCCTTCCTTCGCCTTAGATCCGGATATCCTTTTGTTTACACTCGCCTGCGGTTTTCGGCAAGCGATTTATGTTAATTTCCATTGCCCAACTGAAATTTCGCAAACAAAAGACGCTGCTGCAGCGGGGAAACTGAAATATGTGATTTATTTTAAGTTTTCGCAGCAAATTAAAATGCATTTTCAAGGTTAAAAATATATTTGTGGGTTTTTTCTTTATTTTTGTGAGCTTATCTCTTTCTTATTTATATCAAATATTTGCTTTTTATGGATTTATCTTATATTAATTATTTGGAATCATTATTTATGATATTTATTTATTTAATTTAATGCAAAAATTCTAATTATTTTTATTCTGACGATTTTTCTGTGTTTATAGACATGAGAAATATCTGCAAAATGTCTTTAAATTTTATATGTATTACGACATTTATTAATTAAGACTTAACAACTAATTTTATTTTGCCATTTTGAATTAAAAATGTATTTTAAATTAAATGTCTTATTGCAGCGACACCTACTGAACATTTGATAATACCAGTTTGATTTATTACGCTAGGTGGCGCTGTCAATTACTTGGCCGCTCTTTAGTACTGTTTATTTCCGCTGGATGTCGCTGTGAATGTCCGTGTAAAATAGCGTGTAAAATTGTGAATTAAATTTAGAGAAAAATATTTTATATATTGCCCTAAACTTTTTATATTAATAATAAAATTATAAAATCCATATAATTGGATAAAACAAATTATGGCTAACCTTGATCTAAAGTCAATTTCCTGTTATTAGGTCAGAAGTCTTGAATTATTTGGCGAAATAAACAGTTTGTTCGTAAAATTACGATGCATAATAAAGAGGCATCCAATAACAAATGGATCTTTAATGATTTGTGGCCATAAATTATGATTGCAAGTGTTTGCATTTGAAACTGATGGATTTTATGAGCCAATTCAAGCGTTAAGTGGCCTGTGAATCGGATTGATTTAGGCCAAAATAAAGCATTACAAGTAACTACAGGAATATTATTTCATATTCATATATTCTCATTTAAATTAATATCAATATCTTGTGGAAATGGGCGGGAAATCGGAGTGATTTAGGCCAACATAAAGAACTATAAGTAACTAGAGGGAAATTATTTCATATTTACATATTCTAATATAAATTAATATCAATATCTTGTGGAAATGGGCGGGAAACTTGTGGCTTGTCGCATCTCATTCAAAGCCGGATGACATCACCGGGGCAATGTGAATGAAATCGATCGCATGAATGACCTAATAAACTCGACAATGAATGTGAATCAACGGCTTTGAATTGTTTGCAATAGAAATGGGAAATTGCCCTGGAAATACATATCTAACTCGTATATATCCATTAGCCAGCGTTGCATTTCACCAGAAACAGACGCGGTGTCGCCAGCTTCCTTCGCCTGTGACAGACTACACTGAGAAAAATATGTTCTAAATAGTGATTGCAAAGAAAATAATCAGTAAAGGCCACCGGTTTATTTTATTTCGATTTAAATAAATAAAATAAATATTTCTTATATAAAATATATAATGAAATAACTTATTCTTTTGTTTTAAAATTATAATATTGTTTGTTAATGTGTATTTACCGAACTGCACCCTTAATTAGCCGCTCGGCATCGAGTGACGTTGACGGTGGCTGTGTTAATTAATCAATGGAAAATGCCGTTTCACCCTTAATCACTCTTAAATGGTTACCCCTCCACGGCTGCCGCCCACTCTCAGCCACTCATCCATCCCCACTCACCCACTTTATACATTACGCATATGAGAGAATTTTTTCACTGAAAGTTTATTTAATTCCATTCAAAAATCGCATAAAAAAAGGAGTGGGCATCGGAAATGGACCAACAAAAAAGAAAAAGCTGGAGGATGGAGACTCATTAAGGAAAGTAATTAAAGAATTACTCACGCAATACGTTTTGGGGGAACTAAGACCTCATACGCACCTCATTTATGCTGGGAAATATAAATAAATTACTGAGGGAACTTGTCATAGAAGGGAAATGGAAATTTAGGGAAGGGAAATAAACTAATGGAGGTTTCCTTAGGGAATGTTAATAATTAAAAGATAAAACTCTGCACTTACAAAATATTATGAGTTAATATCCGACACAAGTTTGCCTTCTAATTACATAAATTAGTTACAAAACTAACGTGATCTTCCGCGTTTCACAAGAGGGAAAATCTAACCTAATTACAAAGTCCACACTCCTCTCGTTATTTTCCACTAATTAGCCAAATGTTTATTTGTTAATTGCTGTATGGCAGCCTAGGGCAGCCTACGCATTCGATTTCGGGGAAATAAACTCGTAACAATTTGTAGGCAGATTACTCATACGACGCGTTGTCCACTTGTAAAGCATTCGCTGTAACGCGAAACGAGTTTTATCCCCTCCCCAAGCACCAAGCACCGACTCTTTTTATGCTTTTTTGATGATGTGTGATATATGGACACGCAATGAAATGGCAACAATTATTATGCAAATGCGACGTTTTGTTTTATGAGCCATTAAAAAAATAGGGAAAAAAAAAAAGGAAAGAGGCAAGGCAGGCGGACATTGTGTGTGTGTGGGGTTCGTAAATAGAAATGGCAGGCAAATTAATTGAAGCTAATTACCAGGAGGAGGACGAGGAGGAGGAGGAGGAGGCTGGGGATTGGGGATTGGGGATTGGCAGGCCAAGATTACGCCAGGCTGGACCACACGTGCTGGCATGGATGCACCCGGAAGATGATGCTGCAGATTCGCTTCGCTCAGCTGTCAGCTCGAGGCATTCAAGCCAGAGGCAAGGAGGCAGGCAGGCCGCAGTGCGTTGATTAAAGCAAGTTGCAACAATAAATGCAGTTTCATTGAAGTTAATCAGCCAAGGCAGTCGCTGAACTCGCTGAAAACTCAAATGGAATACAGTTGCGACTACGTAAGGGGGATTTTATGGCATTCCAAACTTTGTTTTTCAAAATTAAAGCTAATATACATCATATATTTTTATTTATAATTTATTTTGTATATAAGAATCCATATATATTTCTACAAAAATTAAAAAATTTAAAGCTTTTGAAGCTGGACTGTGGCAAGTAAATTAGCAAATTGAATGAAGCGTGCGGGAGAGGCAGCACTTGTGGCAGGGTCAACTCTGGTGGCATATGTCTCTTGTTTGGTTGCAGCCCCATTTGATTGGAATTTATAGCATTTTTATGCTCAGCTCATCAGCCTGCTAAGGAATGTGTAAAATTATCGATAATGAAAGCTAATTTTGATAGCATTCGATCATTTAATCATAATACTTATCGATATATTTAAATTGTGGCGATTATTAAGGCAACTTTCGATGAAACATGTTGAAGGTGAAAAGTTAGAAAATTAATTGCTTTGATTACAAACTCGATTTTCATTATATAGGAAGCATAAATTTAATATTTTTTACCTTGCTTCACTGCCCACAAAATAATCGATAACAAATTATAATTACGATTAGCAATGGAACTTTCGATAAACGAAACTATAGAGAAGGCAGAAAATATAAACAGTCAATGTGGTATCGATTAATAACTCGATTTTCTATCGATATTCACTTTTTTATAGACAGCACACGTTTAATAATTACAACCTGGCTTCAATGTGGATATAAATATCGATATCTATAATATGATTACGATAACGAATGCAAGTTTCCATGAAACAATTTTAGAGAAGGCAGAAAATATGAAAATTTAATATTGTTCCGATTACAAACACGATTTTATATCGATTTTAGCTTTATTATTTAGAAAGTAGAAATTATAAGCAGAAATAAATTATATAAATATCGATTTGATAATATAGTTGCGATTACGAATGCAACTTTCGATAAATCAACTCAAGGAAAGGCAGATATTATAAAAATCAATGTTGTTTCGATTAATAATTCGAATCTTGATCGATATTACCTTAGGGTTGTTTAATGCATATTCAAGCTCATCTTTTCTATAAATAGGTAAGGAAATTTACCTTAATAATTTTTTTTCCATAGTTCGTAAGGTTTCTTCTACTTTCTAGAACACTTTTTATCGATCTAATATTAATGAAACTTTTGATGAAGGTGAAAAATAGAAAAAGTCAATATTGTTTCGATTACAAACACGGTTTTCTATCGACAATACCATAGGGATCTTTAATACCTATTTAGGCTCATCTTTTATTTATTTAATCAAGAAAGTACGGTTTTTCTTACTTTTTAGAACACTTTATATATATCCAATATCGGTATTTCTTTTCGATACAAGTATGTATCCATGGCAGAGGAGTTCATTAAGATGAGGCTTTCAGATAATGACATTTGTGCTGCTGCATTGTCTGCCATTTGAATTGCAATTGAAATGACTTTGTTGCAATGTCGTTTCAGCAGTAGTGCCAATAAATAAAGTCGCACAAGAGATACAGACAGATCTGCACTGCATCGCCCCCAGACAGCCGATAAATACGCCAATCAGGCTGATTGATCACCCAGAGGGATCGAAAGAGAGCTCTGGCTTCATTCAGGAAGAGGCTTTGCTGAAAATAAATAAACAAATCGAACCGCAAGTTTGTTGTCTCCCAAGTAGAGTCACTTAAGACTCAATTAATTACCAGTAATTAGGGGATAAGATATATATTTTATTCTATATTTATTATTGATCTATATATAACCACTTCGAACTGGATTCCCGGTTGGTCTGAATGAAAATTCCATAGTGCGCAAATCCGAAAATGTTCTATTGGCGCCAATAATAAATTCTATAAATATGCAAATATGCACCGAACGATGCCAATGGCCTTAAGTGCCCATCCGCATATCGATCTTCGCTTTTCCGGGGTCCCACTTTTCCCTGTTCCATTTTCCCATTTTCCATTTTC
Organism: Drosophila lacteicornis; assembly: GCA_008044355.1. Taxonomy (NCBI): domain Eukaryota; kingdom Metazoa; phylum Arthropoda; class Insecta; order Diptera; family Drosophilidae; genus Drosophila; species Drosophila lacteicornis. The sequence goes on from VNKF01013945.1 coordinate 277,249, forward strand.
CATTCCCAGTGATTGGCAGCGTACGTGCGCTTTGCCCCATTGTGGCAATTAGAAGAAGAACCGAAAATAAACAAGAGAGGGGCAGCTTCAACATTTGGCCATAATTTATGCTCGAATGCAAATATGCGCAACCCACCGACCATCAATCCGATCCGATCCGATCCGATCCGATCCGATTCGATGCCATCATCCATCCATCGATCCCATCATCGGACCCCTGCCAAACTATCGATCACCGGGGCCAGGCCCCAGAGAAGTGTCAAATAAATAACGCGAACAGGCAATAAAAATGGATGACACCGAGGCGAAGGCGAAGGAGCAGGAGCAGGAGCTGGCCAAGGAGCGGGAGTCAAATCGAGCGGAGGTGCAAATGTGGGCACTTTAATGAAAACAATAAATCTTCATCACTTGCTGGCGAATCGAAACGAAACGAAACGAATCCAATCGAATCGCATCGAAATGCCAGGCAATCGAATGAAAATGCCAATGCAAGGGTCCAGGGGCGTGGGGTTTATGAAGGGGTTTGAATTATTAAATACAAATAAATAAATATATTTTTGTGCCTTTAGATGCAGTTCCATATTTTGTGGGATTAAGGAAAATATAAAACCTAGAAATACAAGAGTAAAATGCAGTTGAAAGGGATTTAATTATTAAATACCTTTTTGTGCCTACGGGTCCATATTTTATGAGCTTAAGGTAAATATAAAACCTAGAGTTACAAGAGTTACCCGTTTTTGACACCTCCTTTTCGGATTTTATTTTAACTTTTTATTTATTTACTTTTCTATCTTTAAATTGCTTGGGTTTTACCCATCTTTTTACTTATAGATATCTATATTTAAGTTGGTTAGGTTTTACCTTTTTCTTTTCTTTTTTTTACCTTTAGATATTCCCAATTTTAGAACAGAATATTTGTCCATACATTTTCTTTCTACAAACCAAATTTCAAAAGAATTCAACAATTAATACGATCACAAATGGGGCTTTAGATACTCTCTAGAATGCTCCCTGTATGCAGCAGCCCAAATGCAGGTAAGTGTGTAGAGAATATAGTACCTTCCTACATACCAAAATTCAGAGCGATCTATAAATTATAACAATCACTCATAATAATTTTCCCCTATCTTCAAGAAAATCGCCTTAAAAATGTATGTTTTCTTAAAACAAGAAAATTTTCCTTGTTTTAAGTACAAGTTTTCTTAAAACAAGAAAACTTTTATATCTTTTAGAACAAATTTTCTTGTATTAAGATAAAATAAATTATTAAAGCAATTTTCTTGAAGATAGGGCGAAAATTATCTAAAATTAAATGAATTATAATTAATTGATCTAAAATAAACCCTGTATGTCTTAAAACAAGTAAAGGGGGGTTAGACATGTATATTTCTGCAAGCTTATTTTATACAAATTAAAATTATAATTTATTTTTAAAGTTATCCAAAGTTTTCATTAATAAAATTTACTTTCTTTGAGGGATCAATCAATGATCAATTATATATTTTTTTTTTAAGTTATCCCAAGTATTCTCTAATAAAATTTACTTTCTCTGAGACAAACAATCAATGATCCCCTTTTTTTTAAGTTTTTCCAACTAAGCACCTGCTCTTTGCTTTGGTTATTTATTGGCATAGAAATGCACTTGTAAATTTACACAAAGCGAAGCTCGTCGAATTTATGGAGATCTCGCCACCCGCTGTTTCCTGCCCCCGTCCCGTCCCCGTGCCGGTTAAAAATTGAAACGGAAGCGCAAATTTTGATTAATTGAAATGAAAATACAAAACAAAAAATAAACGAAATGAAACGGGAGGGAAAAAAAAGAAAAACGGCGAGTGATAAACAAAGCGGCTAAGGCTGGCACTCGCGTAATTGGCCCATGGTGGGTGTGTCCAATACCCAGATCCCCCGAGAGATCCACGGATCCACCATTGGCGTCATCGCCACTGACGCATAAATAAAACGTGAAATGGAAATGGAAATGGAACTACGACTGGGGATGATGGCACTTCTGTTCGATTTTCTAGTTGTCAGCCAGCGCGATTATGCAATTTATTTCTCATAAGTGCTGCTGGCCCACCACAACCCACCAAGGTCGAGTGCAGATTTATCGATAGCCATACGGACATTAATCGCCACGATCGTTTGTCAATCAGAGGAAAATGCCAGAGAGACCGCAGTGAGTTATGCACCGATCACGCCTGGCAATGTTTATCGGATGAGATCATTCAACTTCCGGGCAAAGGTGGATAATTCTAAGAGCCTCTCTAAATATTTTAAATAATAATATTAATTCTATAAATTGCTTAAATATTCATGTATGCTAATTTTTTAATTAAAACCCGCTAAAACGTTTGTAGGTCAGTGTAATCGATCAGGTCTCGGATCAGCATTTTGATCTACATTCCAGCCAATATAATCTACCGAAGGTATTCCAGCAAATACCCAAAAGAGGCGGCTAGTCGGCTAGTGGGCGTGGTCGCACGTGATTTACATGATTTCCACCGATTTACATACACTCGAGCTTGAGCCCGGCTAATTTGTTGATGCAAATGCGGGTGTGGCCTGTTCGCAGCTCGACTTGGATTCGGATTCGGATTCGGATTCAGATCGCGGCTCTGGAGCACGCGTCGGAGATGGAAAAGGAAATGGATATGGGCGGGAAAGTGGGAAAGAGGGAAAGAGGGTACCGGGTGCAGGGTGCAGGGTGCAGGGGCCATGGCGACAATTGGCATTCACCGTCGCAATTAATCATCATCACCGTCCGATTGGCAAACGGACCGCAAATAAATCAAAATCAAAACCATAAACAACCATAAACGATGCAAAGTGCACTGGGAAATAAATCGGGTATGGGTTAAATGTTTATTATTTGATATTTTTAGTCTGGTAAGAAGTTGAGAAAATTCAAGAAACAATTCAAAATAAATAACTAAGTAAATAAAGTAAGTAAATATATTTTATATTTTATTTTTTTATGAGAATGTATTTAAGGAATATTAAACATTTTATTATTTCACATTTAATCTGGAAAAGAGCTAACAAAAGTCAAGAAACAACCAAAAATGTGAGGTTGTTATAAAAAATAAATAACTATGAAATCAAAGTTAATAAACAAATTTTATATATATTTTATTTTGTGAGAATGCATTGAAAGAATATTAAAAATTGTATTATTTCATATTTAGTCTTTCAAAAATTCAAGAAACAACCGGAAATGTGAGGTTTGTAATAAAACAAAAGTTAACATTTCTTAACTTAATAGTAATAATTATATAAATAATAAAAAATATATTAATAATAATAAAAATATTAATAGATACATATATATGGTATTATACTTGATACAAACTTTATTAAATAAGATAATCTGGAGAAGAGCATAGAAATTTCAAGAAATAACTGAAAAAAGTGAGGTTTGCTATACGGATAATATATAAATAAAAGCTTAAGGTTAATAAAAATCCTTTTAATTATATTAAATAAATAGATAAAGTATGTTTGGTTTTTATACGTATAAGTAAAAGATTCAATAGTTTTCACGGTACCTTGGCTTGCTGAAATGCTCCCAGCTAGACCCTGTTGGAAATTCTAATGAGATTTTAAGTATGAAGCTTTCTAATAATTATTTAAAAAATAATCAATTAAATTACTAAATACTACAAGTTCTTCAGATATTATTACTTCATTATTATTTATATTATTTTGTACTTTCCTATTATTTTAACATTTAAAGGTTTCTAAAAATATCTTTTATAAATATTAAATAAAGTTCTAAAGTTGTGCAAGTCCCCCTGATATTCTTACATTATTTTCTTCATATATATTATACTTGTTTCTATAAAATTTCTCCCAGTGACATGCAGCCCAATCATCGGCACAATTCATCGAGTGTGCAAACACACACGGGCGAATCAATCAATGGCGCGGATCAGAGGTCGCCTTCGAGGCAAATTCAAGTGTTTGAGTGCGGTGAGGAGAGGAGTCCTCCCTTCCTTCTGCCGATCCCTATTCCGCAGAAGGTGGCATAATCCTGGAACGGGGCAAGTGGCAGAGTGGCTGGGCAAGTGCAGAGAATAACCAGATGACGCGCATGTCGCCGGAAAAACGGAAAAACCCAGGCCAGGCGCGATTCCCGAAAATCGTTCGCAGCACACACAATAACCTCCGATGATCTAGAATATCTGGTCAATTCTCACGCATCTTCTCCGGGCCATATGGGTTGGTTAGGCCGATCGGAAATTCCCAGGACAGGTAGGAGAGAGGTTGGGTTCTTGGGATGGGAGGACTCCGGTTGCGGGACTACCCGCCAAGAAGCCAATTTAAATAAGCAGCATAAACAAAAGCGACACCGCTTTATGGTCCCAACCAAGGCTATGGTACCTAGAGGCTGGCGAGGATCGCGAGGATTCTTGATGCGCCAACCGCACGCAGGTCCCGTTGGCTTGGGCTTTTCCCACGCAATCTGCGCCCCTTTTATGAGCTCCTTGGTATCTGCATCTGTTTTTCGCACCTTCCTGAGCGGGAGGAGACTCTTATGGTGGGAATTTCCGCCTGGCCAGGTCCTACCTGTCGTCCCTGAGCCCCTGAGCTGATCCATCCCTGGCTCTGGCCATAAATAAGTCATAATATAATCGTTGAATTAATATTATATTGGGTTAACGGGAATATATTATTGTTATTAATTTAATTTAATATTTATGAAAATCGAAATATCCTAATATATACCCTCTTTTAAAATACATCTAATAAGTTCAGTAATGTTGTAATAAATAATATAAAAATAATATTACAAGCTTTATTAAATATAATAATATGGAGAAAATCTTACAAAATTCAATAAATAACTAAAAAAGTGAGGTTTGCTATACCGAAAATATATAAATACAAATTAATAAAAATCCCTTTTATTATATTTTAGATGAAAATGTATTAATAAAATAGTCTAAGAAGATTTAATAGGCAAATAAGTAAAGTATGTGTGGTTTTTAATGTTTACACAGCTTGTTAAATGCGAAATATCTAATTTAAGCTCTTAATATGTATATATCCAAAACTATTTATATCTGAGCAACACACCTGGTTGGCCTGCTGTTTGTTACCTGCTAAACCCAAGGATTTAGCCTTAGTGATCCCCAACGATCTCGATTTGATCTTCTATTTGATGCCAAACACAAGACATGTTCCCAGTTGATCCTACCGATCGCCAATAATAATATTTAATAGCTCATCTCTGGCTCTCTTTGAACTGATTTGATTTTTATGATCGATACCACCGACCATGTCGATGTCCATGCCCATTCCCATGTCCATTTCCATGTCCATGTCGATGTCGATGTCAGTCATCCATTTGTGTTGTTTGTTTGCCTTTGGCTTAATGCCTTAAGGCCAAAATCCATTTGGTTATGGCCATATAATCCAACGTAGTACATCGAATATGGCACTTGAGAGCTCCCCCTTAACCCTCTAGAGAGAGCCTCCTCCCATTAACCCCATAAAGCCCCTTCCCACTTGTCGCTGGCGCCGGCGCCTTCAGGGTCGTCAATTTTGAGCGACATTTCGTACCAAAAACAAAAATAAATAAAAGCCGAAAAAGCCCCAAAAGCCGAAAAACAAATAAGCGAATTGTTTTTGGGGGAAAAACGATCGGCGCCAGACGGACATAAAAAAAGTAGAAACCAAATCGAATTGAAGGAAGGAGAACCCTGGGAATCTGCTGGGAATCATGGGCAGTAATCCTAAAAAATAAAAATATATTTATATATTTTAAGAATTTGCTTAAGAAATTTTCAAAAGGGAAAGAGACTTTAAGTTTATTTCTATAATTATTCAAAAGGTTTAAATAATCACAAAACAAAGGTGCATATTTTGCTGGTTTGAACTTAAAAATATATATTTTTTGGTTAAGTGTCATAACGCCCAGAATTTACTAAAGAAATTTCAGAATTTTCGAAAGGGAAAGGCTTTAAATTTATTTATATAATTAATCAAAAGGTTTAAATAATAACAAAACAGATCTGCATTCTTTTTTGGTTGAACTTAAAAATATATATTTTGGGTAAGTGTCATAATACCCATATATTTTATTTTCAATTTGTTTAAATAAGGAAAATCAAGGTTTATATGTCAGTTAAATATTCATGACTAAATTCGTAGAACCTTTACTTTCAACTTGCATTTAATTATATATTTTTTAAGTAATTAATTATACAATTTTCCATTTCGGAGTGTAACTAAACGGCGCCTTTGTTCAAGTGTTTATTCCCGTCTCTGAGCTCTTTTTAATGTTCTTATTTTTTAAGGCGATTTACTTGATCTGATTTTGCATTTGGCGCTGCGTTTACGATGGCGGATATTAATTAATTAGTCCATCACCTTCCACCAGCCACCAGCCACCCACCACCGACCACCTCCCAGTCCAATCCCATCCCCATCTTATCCCCACTTTATCCCATCCAATTCGAGTCAATGCCATTAATGTGGCCATAAACCAAATGCTTTAACGTCTATAATTTGTCTGCGCTTTGGAGCGGCCCACGCGCTCTCTATTATACTCGTACGAGATCGGCGGGGATATAGCCATATCCCATCTCACCCACTCCGATCCGATCCCATCCTACACCGCATGATTCATTAAAGTCTAAAGAGCTAACTAGTAGTCGAAAATTTCATTAAATTTACGCTTCTTGTTTTTTATACAAGCACACACATACTATATTTATGAATGTTTATAAAACCGAACATTTCGCCATTGTGTTATCGCGCTTTCCAAGGCAAAGAATGATGAAGGATTCGGATTTAGAACGAACTATTGATACCCTTGAAAAAATAGATCATAAAAGGTTGTTTGGATGGGATTGAGCTTTACTTCTTTGGTACCTAATTGGCCACTTGGGAATTATAGTGCTTATAGAGATCCTTATGTGCTTGGGATATAGTTTCTTTCTTAAGTTAAAAATATAAATATATTTTTTAGCTACTGGGTATTATTAAATGTTTAGAAATATATTAATTATGATTTATCTTGGACAGTTTCTGTGCTTCAGCAGAGATTGAGCTTTCCCTTATCGGTGCCTGACTTGCCACTTGGGAATTCTAGTGATCCTTGTTTGCTTAAATCTTTGCTGCGTTCTTAAGTTATATAAATTCATAGTTTTTAAGCTACTGAAAGCAATTAAATGTCCCCGAAAGAATTAATTATGATTTTAAGCCCAGACTGGCTGCACTTCTATAACACCCACTGTGCACCCTAATGGACAATGGGTACGCTGCAAAAAAAAAAAGCTAGCAGCACTGTGAAAGGAAAACAAAACACAAATTGAAATGAAATGAAATTTCCTCCCAGATAGCATATACTAAATGTGATTTTTCCTTTTTTTTCGTGCTTTTGCGCTTCTGTCGTTCCGCTTTCTTTGTGGGCTGATGCCTTTTGATTTCGCTAATCGTCTACAACAACCAGCAGGGGATGATCTAATTATTGACGCACGAATCCGCAATGGCCAATGGCAACAATAAAAAAAATAAAGAAAGAAAATTGAAAATTGAAATATTGAAAAGGCGAACGGCACACACAAAGCCATATTATCGAAAGCGAAAGCGAAATCGACATCATTATCCCAGTCATTAGCTCTTTAGCAACTCGTTGTTGTCGCCGTTGTTCTTTTTATTGTTGCCGGATATAAATCGGCTAATGTACTTATGGCCCAACCCCAACCCCAGCCCCATCAAATTCAGCGATTAAAATTACACTAAAAGAAAGTACTGAAAATGTTAAGATTTCGATTTATAATAATATACAAAATTTATTAATTTCTATTGATTTTATTTATATTTCTAAATTTCTGCTATTTATTTACTCTTATAGAAAATAGAAAAGGTTATAGGAAAATTTTCTGTAAAATTACCGAATTTATTAACTAGCGCATTTAAGTAACATTCCCTGACTGTTTCATTTATAAACTCAAGACAGGGAACATTTTATTTAAAAATATATTCCTTAAAATGTTTTTTCCTTAAACAAACTAGCAATTTAGTCTTTAATTAATAAATATAAATAACAAATAACTTATTTATATGAAAGAATTTTTAAGAATACAAAACAATATAATTTTTTTAAGTTTCAAAAAGAGTTTCTGTAATTATATTTTTATTAAGTTTAATAAAGAGTTTCTGTTACATTATCTATATTTTTACATTCAAAAAAATATTTTTTACTGAAAGCTAAGCAATTTATAAATTTATCTTAAATTAAAAAAAAGAAATCCCATAAATTTTCCTGAGTGCACAGTGCGCGTTTTCCCAGCGTTTTAAATCGCCTCCGACGCACAACCTTCAACTGCTGAACTTGACGACCTCTCGCCGTATGTAAACAGCCAAAGATACAGATACGAATGTATCTATCAGTGGTTCGAAATTGGTTCACGGCCCGAGTGTTGGCCTTGACTGAGTCTTTTGTTCAACAATAAATTCGTTAAACAATGGGGAAAAGCTTGAACCTTTGTAACAGAGAAAAGTTCAAATAATTCGGAATTGATGAGAGGTTTTCTTTCTCGGCTTAATAACAACTTGAGCGTAATATATCCTTTAGAAACCTCAAATTATCTACAGTCAACGCCCTAAGGATAATGAGTCAATTGAGAGGTAATAAAAATTCAATTCTCCACATTACAGAGAGACTCGGCATCGAATCCCGCGGATTCTCATCGCCAATTTGCATCCATCCATCGGATTGGAATTTGCGAAACGATCAGAAATTGGCGCTGGAATTGGAGTCTGTGGGATGGATTCCCATCTGCGAAGTGCCGAGTGCAGTTACACTCGCCGCTGCCCATTTGTCTCCCTCTGGAATCATCAGGCCCCCCTCTATCCCCCCTATCCCCCCTAACCCCTCTGCGGGTGTGAGCCGCCGCCCCTGCCCTCTTGGCCTTCTTTCACCTTGGCTACGTGATGCCACGGCGTGATCGTGTAACAATGCGAGTGATTAGTACGCGCCGGCGTTCAAAATGCGCAATCCGCCGATGGCAGCGAACTTTACCTTTTTTTCTGTATTTTTTACCATTTTTTTTTTTGCTGTTTTATATTTTTTTCCTTGTTTTTTGTCGATGTAGCTGCAGTTCTGTGTACCGCTCAGCGTTGGGTTATGTCCCGTTTTGGGGGCAGATGGAGCTGGTACCATTTTTGGGTCATAACTGGGAGTCTTTATGTCCTATAAGCTTGAATGTTTATTTCCTTTTATTTAGTTTTACTTTAGCACAATATTTTTTTAATATTTTGTTTAATTTAAAAATATTTTTAAGGTTAGTAAGCTTGGGATTTTTATGAGGAAAAGGTTTCTTCTTTGTGAAAATAAATTAAAATATGTGATAACGCCATAAACCGAATTTTAGTCCGAAAGAACATTATTTTTCTTTTTTAAACTTTGTTATTATTTTGGTTGTATTAAAAATATTTGTAAGGTAAGTAAGCTTGGAATATTGATAAAGAAAAGGTTTCTTCCTTGTGAAAATAAATTTAAAATATTTCCAAAGTGTGATAACGCCATAATCCGAACTTAATTCCGATAAAAACCTTTCTTCTCTTTTTTAAAATTGTCTAATTAAATTTTATTATTATTTTGGTTGTATTAAAAAGCTTTCTAAATAATTGAGGAAAGGAATTCTTTCCTCTGAATATGTATTAAACATATTTCTAAAGTGCCTTAAGGTCATAATCCGAATTTTAGTCAGAAAAACTAAAATTTTATTTTTTAATGAATTTTTTGTTAAACTTAATGAATATTTTTGTTAATGTAAATTTAGGATATTGCTGAGAATAAGGTTTCAAAGTGTTAAAAAGCCATCAACCGAATTGAGTTTTACTTTATTTTAATTCTTGTTAATATTTTGGTTGTATTAAAAATATTTCTAAGGAATAAGCTTGTGATATTGATGAGGAAAATAATTCTTCGTTTTGAATATGTATCCTAGATATTTCTAAAGTGCCATAACGCCATAGTCCGAATTATGGTCAGAAAACCTTAAATTTTCTTTTCAAATTAATTATATTTTAAATTTTGTTAATATTTTTGTTATATTAAATTTAATTCTGAAAGTAGTAAGAAATAACTATTTAACCAAGACTGCATCTTGTTTTATTTATATACATATATATTTTTAAACAAATAATTAAACTATTAAATAGCTCAAAACACACCTTTTAAAGTTATTTAATAAATAAATAAAATTAAATAAATATTTTTTAGCCTTGCATATTTTCTTGATAACAAATTTTACAAGGTATGCCTCGGTTTCAACTCCATAATCGCACCTTTCCAGGGCTTATTTTTTATCTGTTCGCAGTGGCCTTTGTTACTGCTGTCTGACTGACTGTCTGTCTGCTGCAGTTTTGCAGTTTGCAGTTTGCAGTTTGCAGTTTCTGTTTTCTGGTTACTGGTTACTGGTTACGGGGGACTGGGGACTGGTGGCTGCATTGCAGCATGCGCCGTGTACTGGAGTGAAATGATTTAGTGTGATTTATCTGCGAATTCCTCCTTTCAATCTCTTCTCACGCCGCAAAACACGAAGCACGGTCCACGGTCCCCGGTCCGCGGTCCAGTTCGGTCGGAGGAGTAGGCAGGAGGCAGGGCCTCTGGGCCCTTGGAGAGAGAGAGATTCCATGGTAAGATCTTGAATCGTAAACCCAAATCCCGCCACGCCCTGCCTTCGGAGGTGTTATAAAAGCGATAATAAAAAATTATAAGCTATGCCCCATAAATTGGCATTTAATAGTTGAAATTTACACAGGGAATTGACAGTGTCTCGCATAAGTCGGTGGTCAGGTAGGTCCACCCGCAGTCGCAGAAGGAGGAGGATCATCTGGAGCTGGAGAGGATCGGGGGCCCTCAGGGCGTTCGCTGCGATTTATGATGCATCATTATACGAATTTTTATTATGCTCATATTTTGATACGCATGCCATTTATATATATATATGTAAATACAGTGCGTGTCATTCAAGGAATTTAAGCATATGTTTACTGTTCAATTAGTTTACTTAATAAGCCTCGCCCTCGCTGTTATAAATAACTATTATTGCTTCTATTTATAGGCATTCAATGAAAGCCTCTGCCTCTGATAACTGGTATTATTTATCTAATCGGATTCTAGAAATATATATTATATATACTCGTAAATACAAAGTCAATGTAATGACACATGTACGCTTAAGCCGTTTATTAATTGTGACAGGCCAAAATAAATAGCAAACGCAACTGATTAATGAATTAATTAAATCATTAACATAAATCAAATGTCACTCGCTAAGTATTGTGAGATTAATATTTATTAATTATTAAGTAACTAAGACTATGTTTTTTATAGATTTTACAGCAGAAATTGGGATAGAAGCTAAGAATAATTAAGTTTGTATAACTTAAGACTTTTGCTTAATACAATTAAATCAAAATATATATATCCATTACATTATTATTATTATATTTAACATATTAAATAAATTATTTTTATTATAGTATATATATATATATGTATAAAATATATTATATATCTTTTCCCCAAAATCCCAGAGAGCACAACGTTTCAAGTGCCTCTGAAACTCTTTTATAATTTAACTAACAGAACTTATTTTAATTATATTTTACATATAAAATATATTATTTTTATTATATTATATATATAAAATATATAATTGCCAAATAATTCATAGCTTTTCCCCAAAATGTGAAGACTCTGAATCTCTTTTATAATTTAATTTACAGAACTTATTTTAATTATATTTTACATATAAAATATATTATTTTTATTATATTATATATATAAAATATATTATTGGTAATTAATTCCTAGCTTTTCCCCAAAATGTGGAGACTCTGAATCTCTTTTAAAGTTTAATTATATATAAAAATATATATTAAACAAAAAAATACACATAATCTCCTGTATAATCTTTCTGAATCTCTTTATAATTTAATTAAATATACAAATAATTATTAAAAAAAAATACACATAATCTTTTGTATAATCTTTCTGAATCTCTTTTATAATTTAATTAACAGCATTTTCTTAAGCCCTACAGTTTCGCCAAGCACCTTACCCGCCTCGTTTCTGTTCTCTGTTTTTCAGTTTTCTGATTTCTGATTTCTGGTCTCCGTTCTCCGTTTTTGGGTAGATCTTATCAGCTCTGGCTCTGGTCTGGTCTGGTCTCTTGGCGCTCCTCTGATCATCATCGTAATCATCCCCATTACCACTGATAGTACGACTTTATCAGTCTGTGTGTTGCAATTCCTGACCTCGTGCGGCAGAGTTTTCCCGCTCTTTTTCGGGGGCTCCACTGTACTGGCTTCATTTGCAAGGAGGAAATTTTTGAGGTCTGTCTCTGATTCAGTTTCATTTTCGGTTTCACTTGGGCTCGTCTCGCTCCGTTTCGTTGTTTATCTTGTTTATGGCTGACCATCAAAGTCTTAACACATTTTCGGCTCTGTTTGTTCTTGATTTTGGGTCTGGGTCTTGCTTTTCCCTATTTACTTTTCTCGGGGAATTTTTCGGGGAACCTCAGTTTCGGTTTTATTTTATTTTCTGGTGGGAGTTTGAGTGTCAATTAGCGAGGCATTCGCTAATAGAGTATTTAGTTGCAGATTATGGGGATTGATTAAACTACAGAGAAAATAAAAGAGAGAATTAAATGAGGAACTACACAGAAAATAAAAGAGATAATTAAATGAGGAACATTTTGAGGACTATTATATGTTGGATTTGGTTGGGAACTCAGGCTAAGTAGAGTGAAAAATATATTATTTATAGGATATGTAGAATAAATATATCTATAATTTTAGTATCAAAAGAATACTGAAGAGAAAAAACAACTATCCATTGAAACCATTGAATTACCAAACCTCTCAGAGCTCTTTCTAGCCTATAAATGTTTAAGTTACCAACTTTGCCCAATAAATAGTAATAAATAGTAATAAATACTAATAAATATTGACATTATTTTAGTTCTGTGTAGCCTTCCCCCCTCTAGGTTGTTACGTCAGACAGGCAGGCACTCCACAGAGCCACAGAGAGCGGAGGAGCAGGGGACTCTGTGCATGTTCTGGGATGTATTAAAATTCCAACAATTAGGGAACATTTCACATGCCTTTCTAATAGCCAACAACGTGCTTGGCAACCCAGAGGGATCGGGATCGGGATGGGGATCGGGATGGGATGGGATACGAGGGTTTGTGCACTCAGATGCAACAAGTTGATAGCCGGAGCTAGTCAAACCGCTTTGCTGCTCACTCACTATGCAATTTCCACTTCGGGAGTGCAAGAAAAGGAGCAACTCCGGAGCAACAAAGGAAGAGCAGCAACTGGGCAACTGGGAGCAGAACAACAGCATGTTGGCATGTCAATAATCTTGTACCACGCGGATTGGAGGAGTCCCAAAGACACCGAGAGATTTAAAAGAGGGCAAAACGTATTTTATTTACAATTAAAAATATCCAAAATATTACAAAAATATTACTAACTAAATAAAACCAGGATTAAACATAGGAAAAAGAATATTGCCGCTAGCACAATTTTGATTTTTTCTTCAAGAAATGATTATATATTATCTAATATTATTATAATAACCTTTATAAACTAACTCCTAAATCAGAGAGAAAGGGTTAAGGAACTAAACATATCAAAGTCACCATAAGCTAGCTGGAAAATATTACCAACTAAATAAAACCAGGATTAAATATAGAGAAAATACTATTGCCTCATCACAATTTATATTTTGTCTTCAAGAAATTATTATATATTATCTAATATATATATTTTTATAATAACCTTTATAAGCTACTCCTAATTTGTATATTATTTTCTTCAAGAAATTATTATATATTATCTAATAAGTATTACTTTAATAACCTTTATAAACTACTCCTAATTTGTATATTATTTTGCTCAGTGATGACTCTAAATAAGAGTTGGGGAAAGCCAAAGCCAAAGCAAAAGCAAAAGTGGCCACAAAAGCAAGACAAGTTGCCACTCAGACTGGCAGACCCTCTTTTGGGATGATAATGGTGATCCAGGGATCTATGAGTTACCAATCCTGATACCCAAACCGATTCCGATTTCGATTGTGAACGTGTCTGGCCACTTCCGTTTCCAGTTAGCAGCGGGGATTGCCTTCGATTTGTGGCATTCGAGGCGTCGATCCATCAATTAATTTCGCACTCTCTGGGTGCTCCTGCTCCTGATCCTGCTCCTGCTCCTGCTCCTCTTCCGTTTGCAACTTCTCCTTGTTGTGTCACGCATTCGGCACAGTCACAGTCAGAGTCAGCCTTAGAGGCACACACAGGCAACACCCACAGGCGTGTACGTGATCGGTACAGTGAGCACGCACCGAAAAGTGACAACAGATGGACTCTGGCGATCAATGGAAATTCGTTAGAAGCAAATACAGGGTGTTCGTGTGCATAAAATGCATTTCTTTTTTGGGAACTCTCGGAACTAATCTCAGTTAAAGAAAAAAAGCACGTCTTTTTATGGATAAAATCATATTTTAAAGAATTAAAATTCTAATTAATTTATAAAATCAATCAATAAGTGATTGCTTGAGTTGCTCTAGGCCAATTTTCCATGCTTCCCAGCCTAGGCATTTTGGAAGGTGGCCAGCAAAGTGACGCGCAGGTGGCCACTACCAGCCGCTGATCACAGATCACCGCTGACCGCTCTGACCACCAGGCAATGGCACTGGGCACTGGCACTGGGCACTGGCACTGGCCTGGCACTATATAGAAAATAGCATATATAGCAGCAACCACCGACATCGGCCCTCGCACGTTCCACGCTTCATTGACAGAAAACAAATTTGCATTTGCCAGCCAGTCACACGCAGCGAAAAAATTATAGGAAACAAGGGGCAAAGCTGGTCATATTTTATATGCAGATGTTTGCAAGTATTTATTTTATTATAAACTATGTACTTAAGTTTATTTTATTCAAGTTTTTGGTTCTAAAAAATAAGGAAATACATTAAGGAATAGTTTAAACTGCCTTATAATTTTTCTTTTATTTATTATCCTACATATGTCAAGAATAAAACGTTACAAATTAATCCTTTATTTGTATTTGTATTTTATTCTAAACTCTGAAACTTAAAAAATAATCATGGGTTTTACTTTAGGTGAACATTTTAATAGAAATGCAAGAATAATTTTATTTTAACCAATTAATAGTCTAGTTTTAAGATATTTGTATTTTAATTCTTTATTCTGATTATTTTATTATTTATTATGATTATTTGTTTATTATTATTTGTATTTTATTTTCTAGTTTAAAACTTACAAAATAATTCCTGCCTGTTTTTTAAGGGATAAATATCAATAAATAGCATGAACAATTTAAATTTTACCAAATAATTGTCTGGTTATTAGATATTTACCTAATATGTTTAGCTATAGCTTAAAAAGTAATCCATTGTGCATGCCAAGTGTGTTGTGTTCTTAAAACTAAAGTAATTAAATATAAAAACATTGATTAAACATATAAAGAAAGTAATTAAATATATTAATATGCAACGAAAAATGTACTATAAAATTTTATAAATTGATTTAAAATAATAATAAGTTATAGAATATTTAAGGGGTAAACTTCAAGTCCAAAGGCAGTCCTTCGCTCGCTAGCCTGATTAATCATTGGCGAAGAATCCCATTAGCAAAGGTCTAAAAAATAATTCGCAAATTATTTGCGTTAAGCTGAAGATTATATGCTAGAAATTAAAAAGGCGCTGTGAGTCAAAAACGCGGGAATGGCAACATAAATCTTAAGTAAAAAATATATATGGGGTTTGCATATAAATCGCTTGCTGGCCGGGCTTATTACTCAACATTTTCATGTTTAAAAATTGCAATTTGGTCTCTCTTTGATATTTAATTAAGAGCAGCCAAGGAAATTTCTTTAAAATTTCACAATTTTCACAATTTAGAAACTATTTTGGTGGGTTTTTGCTCATTGCCCAAAGACATGTGTCAGATTTGGTTAAAAGTGTTTGAAAAAAAACAAGAAAACAAATAGTGAATGGACTCGAACTAGTTGGATCCGGTTGGAATCCTTTCTGGGCAGGATTCCGCTCAGGCTGTGCCCTGTCCCACACTGCGTATACGCCATGTGACCCACGGATATTACGCATACGCCCGAGCTAGAGAAGCCAGAGAAGCTAGAGAACTAGAATTCGAAAACACATAAATAATTGCCCAACAATTTGCGCTGTCTGCGCACACAGATCTTCCCCCGATTGGGCCTTTATCTGTGTGTGCTCTTTTAGCCCTGTTATCGCCACAATATATCTGCGTATCTGTCTGTACTATATATCTGGCCGAGATGCTCACTCTGCTCTGTCTGGCCGCTGGCGGTGCCATTGTCTTAATTATCTGCGGATTTCGCAGCCATGCCATGACTATCTATTGCCGCCGCCACCGTCGTCGTCGTGGGCTTGACTCATCGCCATCATCACCTCGATTCGCATCTGGCTGCCACTGCCTCTCGTCCCCATCTGAATCGAATACGAATACGAATCTGAATCTGATTCTGATTCTGAATCCTCATCCTCATGCTCCTCATCCTCGTCATTCCCATTCCTCGTTCGCATTCCCATTCCCCAGCCCTATCATCATCATCTTTTGTGATCATCCTCCTCACAGAGAGAGAAAAAAAGGAGCTTTGTAAGGTGTTATTGTAATAATATTAAGGATATCTGATAAACAAACAGAAATTATAACACCATTTTAGTTTTATTTGATTTTAAAGATTTGCCTTATTTTATTATTTAATATTTGTGGTTTGATCTAAGGTTTAACAGGTAGAATATGTAATCAAATTGTATATATTTTATTTATTTTATTATTTATATTATGTTTACATATTAAATGCAAGATATATCTATACAAAAAAAGGTAGTTTCAACGCTTTCGTTATAATTAGATTGAAGATATAGTATTGACAAAGGAAAACCTTGACTTTTAGTGATTACTCTTATTTTATTATTTATTATTTGTGAATTGATCTTTGAATTATATTTACAGAATAAAGGCCAGATTTATCTCTACAAAGAAAAAGTAGTTTCCAAGCTCACGTTATAATTAGATTAAGGATTTACATTTTCTTAGTTTTATTTCTCTTTTAAAGTGGTTTATTTCTGCAAATTTAAAATGTATATAATTTTTAATATACCTCTTAAAAGTACAAATGCCAGATTTATCTATACAAAACAGCCAGAAATTCGTGCTGTGCACCTTAAAAAAATCAGAGGCAGAAGCAATAGAATCAACGTCACCGTCTCGCTTCTATTTTTCTCTGGCAAAATCACGCGCCTCTATGCGATTGCTGATAAAATTCTCGTCTGTGCTTTTCTTTTCTTTTCTAATTTTATTTTATTTTCTGTTTTCTGCTTCTGTTTAATTTTTTGTTTTTATTTTTTAGCCGTTTGCTAGTCGGTAGTTTTAAGGCATTTGCATTTGTTTGGATTTCTGCTGCAATAATTCATTGAATCGAACCGAAGCCATATCCCCTCACGTGCCGTCGCGTGCCATGTTTGTTTGTTTGTTTGTTTCCGTTTCCCCTCCCGTTTCCCCTCCCGTTTCCCCTTCCGTTTCCCCCCTTTGTGACCTGCAAGAGGCACTAATTGCCAGCGCATTTGCAGCTGATTTGGCGCTAAGCGAAAGCAGGCTGCTGGGCAAATATTTATGGTTTATGATCAGCGAGAGAGGTCATTCCCTAAGCTAAAATCAATGGCCCTGAAAAAGTAGCGCCAAATAAATACTAGAAGAATAATAACAATGAATACTAGCTGCAAGATCTATCTGGTTAATTTTGCTAATTACCAAACTGACAATGTAAATACAAGTGTATGCTAATTTAATTATCTGTATTTTGGAATTAGCTATAAGTATATGATAATTATTTAAAGATTAGCTGCAGTTAAGGCTAGGAAAAGAGACTAAGACTTAGAAAGATGTGATAACTTGTATATATTTAATATAATTTTATTATGTTATAATATACATTATATTATATTATATATATATATTATATTATTATCTAAAGATTAGCTGCAGTTTATGCATTATTTTGACAAAGAAAAGAGACTAAGAAAGATGTGATAACTTATATACATATATTTAATATAATTTTTACCTATTTTTATATAATATTATTTATTTTTTGATAATTATCTAAAAATTAGCTGCAGTTAAGCTAATGTCTTGTGACAAGGAAACGAGACAAATAACATATACATATTTAATATAATTTAATTATATTTATTTATTTATTTAATAAATTAAGTCTAGCATACAATGTGAAACCTAATAATTATTTAACCGAGCACTAGCAGCGGTGGCCCTCGACTTTATTATATTAATTTATATATTATTATAGTACATAAATTGCACAAATAATTGTCTCATGTTATTATTTACTATTATTATTATTATTATTATTTTTAAATCAGTTTATTAAATAAGAAAAGTCTAGGGTGAAAAATATTAAATAATAAATATATACAATATAAAAAATACTAAATAAATATTAAATTATTAATATTTGGCACTCTCTCCCTATATAAATATATATATGCAGACATATACTTAATATATTTCTTGGGATTCCAGGGAACTGCCCAGAATATTCACGCTTCTCCTTCGCCTTAGATCGCAGGGATTAGACTGTGCCCAAAGTCGGGACTGGGATTGGGTTTTGAACTGGGACTGCCGCTTGCCTTTGCCGGATCGTGACAGAATATGAATTGAAAGGGAAACCAGATTGCCGGCTCTCCATTGTGTGCTCACATATTCCCACACATTCCACAGCCTGCCACCAGCAGCAAGCCGGTGAAAATGTTCTGCGGCTTTGGCAAGTGCTTATTTTTAGACACCCAACTGGGCAAGTAACTTGGCCAACAGTTACAGGCAATTTATTGTGCTTAAATAAGAAATAAAAAGTGCTAAAGACTTGTAATTTATTTAATTTCGAAACGCTAAAAATATATTTGTAAGAAGAGGTTAATACCTATTATACTCTCCAGCATTCCTGCTCCCTTATTCCCTTTCCCTGCCCATCTCTGCTGCTGTGTGTGTCCTAGGTTAGTGTTCACTGTACTTCCATGGCGCGAGTTGGGTGAGGCCTCAAGCCTCACATGCCTCACTGAGCACAGAGCACACTGTAGCCCACGGGGTGGGCTCATGCTCATCATCATCAGCTTGAAGAGGAGACCAGAGCCAGCTGCTCCAGCTTTTCTTTCTTTATTTTTTATACCAAAAAAGCTCTTTATTTTAATATTTCCACAAATATTTACGGGGCACCTGTAAGGCTAAAGTCCTCCTCCCCCATCTGCTGGGGACATATATCGCGGCGATGTGCATATAGACTCGATCTCCGATCTCCGATCGGTGGAGAACGTTGACAGATCGCCGCTAAAAGAGCGGGAGAGCACGAGAGCGCCGCTCGCTCGCTCGCTCTCGCGTAAAAAATCTAAAATGTAGATCTATGGCTGTGTCTATGCGCGGCGGCGGCGGAAAACTTCAGTTTGTCAAAGATCGCGACGACCGAACGAACGCGCCGCCGCCAGAGAGACGCGGCGAACACGAAACCGAAACGCGACCGAAAGTCGCGCACGAACCGCAGCCGAACCGCCACCGAACCGCCAACGAACCGCCTACGAACCGCTGTCCTGTGCCGTTATCTTCCTACCACTCGCCTTCGCTATCGATAACCGATATCGATTGGCAGGGGAGAGAGAGATAGAGCTGTGTTTGAAAAGTGCGCGCAACGAAGTTTTTCTTTCTTTTATTGTTTTTAATGTGAAATGTACGTGCCATGTGTATGTGTTTGGTATGTCTATGTATTGGAGAGTGCGTGTGCCTTGTGTGTGTGTGTTGATGCGGCAATTACATCGGGTTTTAATGGTTATCGGTCTTTAATGAACCACTGAAATGGAAATTATGCTTGGCACTCCGTGATTATTAGTTCTGGCAATTGCAGCTTACATCGCCATTAATCGCAAACCATTATTACAGTGCGTTTCGCTATTATAAGTTGTGGATTATGGATTAAGTTATGGGGTTTTACATGTATTGCCTATCGAAAAAATCGATTAATAGTACTTAGTAATCGAAACAAACGAATTAGGAAATTTAACTTAATGAATATATTTAAAAAACAATAATTGTATTGAGTTTCTTAATTCGTACTAAAAAAAACGAAAAGAAAACAAATACAATTTATCGATAATTATCGATAACAGCTTTAGGGGGACATTTTTCCTTTCCGAAACGCACTGTATGCTTCACTTTCGATTACCTGAATGCTGTCTGTCACTTTCGATTTTAATGATCACATCGAAATGGAATGCCATCGGCTTGGCCAATTCCCATTTTAATTTCAATTCCCATTCCGAATCCGATTCGATATCGGATCGCAGAGATCGGCGACACTTAGCCGGGACACACACCCCGAAAACGAGACAATTACCCAGGAATGGGGCATGATTTCTTTTATTACTGTGTTTAGCCCGAATCTGACGCCAAAAGGGCGACCCACAAAACAAAACAAAAACAAAAAAACAGAGCGATGGCAACGGAACGGCAAACAAATCGACAAACAAAAAAAATGGGTAAAAAATCAATCGAACAACGATCGATTCGGACCAGTTCCAGAAGGGAAAGGGTAACCCCAATGCACAGAAAACAAATCGAATAGATAGGATAGAATAAGATCTTAAGCGAAGATCAAAGGGAGCTAAATTATAAATTTAACTAATATTATTTAAGAGGAAATTAATGGAATTTGAACTTGAACTTGTCCTTCCTTTAAGGTATAAATATATACCTTCTGTTGGCATATGCATAGTTTTATTATCAAAATAGGTCAGAAATTACCTTTTAAAATTGTATTTCCTAATTTCCAATTGATATTTTTGTATTCCCACTACTATTTTGGCTCCGTGTAGGTGGGATAGATCGATCGGTGGCCGTATGATGAAATTTCCTGAGCGGTTCAATAGCAACACACACCGGCAACAGCCGCCAGCCGCCAGCCATTTACAATTCCAATCGTCGAATGGCAATTGTTGCCTCTCGACTTGCAGCATGATTCAAGCCGAGGGCGTGCCAAGGGCGGAACGAGGGGGGAATTACACAAGTAAATGTACAAATACTATAAGTGTAAGTACATAGATGACGTAGCCGTAGTAGCATTCTTGATCGGGGGAATATAGCTGCTTAATTGCCCAGATAAATGGGCGAATAAAGGGTTGGAAAAACACCAAATCTGCAATTATTTAACATATTTACCTAGTGAAAACTAATTCCTAAGGCTTTTTGGTAGAGAAATTTACATAAATAATTAAATGAACTTATTTTATAAATTTAGTACCAATACTGTGTGACACAAAATGGCCATTGCTCAGTACTTGGCCAGTCCCAGTTCCGATTCCGATGCCCATTTCAATTCCGATCAACTGATCAAACAGTCGCTCATTTGATGGCCCGAACTTAACGATGTTGGCCAGTTGGCTAACTGCTAACTGCTGTTTTACGGCCACTTTGGACAAAGAAAACAAAGCTTTTTCCCTACGCGCGACGCACACACATGACGTATACGTGATATTTTTGGCCTGCACAAAAAAAAAATAAAACAAAAAAAACACACACAGCCAGAGAAAAAGAGAAAGAGAAAGAGAGCCAGACAGACAGGGGAGAGAGACGAATCTCTGTTGCTAGGGTGGCACTTTGTATATGGTATTGGGGGTTAGTCAGCTTATAAATAATGGAATTTCATCTAGCGGCTTTTAGTGATCAAACAACTACATGCTGTGAACTTTGCTTCAAAGAACCACTGACCACTGGGGACAAATTACTCAATCGAATCACGAAACCATTCCTAGAACTCAGGATTTTAGTAGATTTTATTAGATTTTATTAGATTTTATGTTCCAAGTTTTGATATTAAGGTGATTTCATTGTAAGTTTTACTTTAAATACATTTTCAACCATCATGATTGGAAGTTGCTAAATTAGCTTTCTGCCCGCTTCTCCATTATGTATGTTCCCTTTTCCATCAGGCCACACTTGATGCTCTCAACTAGACCAAGTAGCTGCCTCAAATGATTGGACCTTCTGGCTCCGATGGCCATCAAATCAATTGCATGTGACTGCAGTAAGACAATACGCGGCCGCAAAATTTATGCTCGACACAGAGAGGAAATTTATCAAGCAAGAATATATGGAAAAATATTAGAGATATACTTGAAGATAACTTCATTTATTTTGGATTTTTTAAAGGCATTTATTCCTCACCTTCAACCTTAAAATATTACTTAAAAATACCTAATCATCACATTTTAATGTTAAATAAAACCCATTTTTCATCTCAAAATAATGCAAATTGTGGCGGTTATATCACGCATTTTCTCCGCGTGTCTTTTTGCGGGCTGTTATGCAGTCAACAGCCGTCAAATGGCTGCTTCTGTTTCATTTGATGTCTTTCTGTGTGCGTTTGCCATTTGCCATTTGCCATTTAAATGAATGCGAGCAATTTTGTCGGTGATGTTGTTGTGATTTGCCTTGATTGGCATCTAATTTATGATTGACAGTTACAAACGTCGAGCCGAGCCGAGCCGAGACGAGCCAAGCTGAGCCGAGCTGAGCCGAGCCTACCGCAAGAGATTGCCAGAGGGGAGCCGGAGCCCATATAGACCTTACAGTCGGATATCGGCTTAGCTCACGGCTGTCAATCAAGCTATTAAATAATTTACAAACACATTCGAATCGAATTTATGAACTAACGTCTTGATTTACGTAGTCTTCGCTGGCTGAATGCGGTTTGAAGCATTGACACCTTGACGGGCATTGTCAAAGAGTTTCACACTCACACACTGGCTACCGTTCTATCGGATTACGCGGCGTATGCGCAATGTGCGGCCCAGTCCGAAGCGAAGCGAAACGATCGAGTATCGAAAGCGCCAACAACCAGCGCAGTTTATCAGTCAGTTAGTCAGTAAGTCAGTTAGTCAGTCAGCCCCCACATAACACAAAAGTTGTCTGCCCGATATAGGCCACACACTGTGGGGCTGTAAACACACAACACAGCACGGACGGACACTCGAATGGAGCACTGACATAACCGTGTTGGGGCCCCAACTGATAAGCGAACTATATCTGTATACTAAGTGTGCACCAGTGACGCCCCAGAGGTGCTGTAATATTTACCTGCCTTTGCCAGTGACCCTTGTTTCGGTTAACGAAGAAAATGTAAGAAAGTATACAGTATTCAACAATTCAACAACAGATTCAACAATGTAATAACATACTAAGTATTAATTTTGTTTCATTTGGTTGCAAGTTCTACCAAGCAACAATATAAAAAGTATTAAATTTGTATCATTTGGTTATAAGTTCACCACCGAGCAGTTATTCAACAACAAGTTCACCATTAAATAATTCATTGTTCACCAGCATTCTCACCAACAAATATATACAATTCAACATGTTTCCATATTCTTGAAAATTCTAAAAAAGCTTAGAAGATCAATTTGAACAGATTCTACAAATATTGCAACAATGTTTCAACAACGATTCAACAACGCGTCTCCAACGTTTCACCAACGTTTTAACAGGTTTCAACAACGTTTCAAGAACGTTTTATACAATAATATATATTATAATATGATTTTCTCCAGTAATATAAATTATCTTTTTAATGACAATCAATAATCGTAGCCAAAAACGTAGATTTATACAAATGCTAAAAATGCTACAACAACGTTTCACCAATGATCATTTTCCAGTACACCAACAACTTGTCAATGTATTTATTTTTAGTAATATCAATAATATATTTAATGCTAATAATCTTGTTGGTAAAAACATGAATCCTTTTGATTCCATCATCCAAACATTCACCTATATACCATAAAAGATCTTACATCCAAGAAATGGTAATTTCTTAGCTATGGGATTATTTTTACATATATTTGATATGTCTGCCGAGTTGACCTTGCGATTTTCGCGTTGGTTCAAAGTACAATTGAACCGGAAAAACAGAAAACAAATGGAAATGGAAATGAAAATGAAAATGAGGATGAAAATGCCTTGCGCACTTTCGCCAAAGGCTCGCCGAGCTTTCCACTGACATACAAATCATATTTTTCGCTTTTTTCACTCGCCGCTGGTGCGGTCGGATTGTTCGAATATGATGTGTATATATGGATATATGGACATAAATATGCTGTGTGTGTCATGTTGCCGCTATGTTGGCGACGTCGACGCTGGCAGCGCTCGCTAAAACTACATAAATCAAAGGAAAAGCATTTTTCTGTTTTCTGATCGTCTAGCAGAAATTTGCTTTTGTGTTTTTTGCTTCATTTATATTTTTCCCCCGTGTATCTTTGTTTTTGTTCTTGGCGATTGTTGATTGCTGTCGTTGGTGTTGCTGTTGTTGTTGGCATTTTGTACGCATGTTTCAGACATTTAACATTTTCTTCTGTTTTTTTTTTTGTTTTTTTTTTTATATATAGACAAGCGACAGATATCGTTCATATACACAAGCACATGTATATAGGTTTTCTCTTTTTTGTTTTTATTTGTTTGTGGCGGGGCCGTGAGGCCAAAACATTTATAGGAATATTTCAAATTGCAGACGACGACGACGTCGCCGCTCTGCCAGCAGCGCATTAAATGAGGCTGACAAAAGGAAAAGCGACAAAAAAGCCAAACATAAATAAATAAAGCCGAAGGGGAACCCAGTTGGTAGTAACGAGGTGGGGAATACCCTGCGAAATGAGGCCATAATTTTTATTGAACTCATATCAAGTTTATAGAACCCTTAATCCCATTTTAGTTGATTCAAAAAATAAATTAACAGAGATTAAACAAAACCTTTCTATTTAAATCAAAAGAATTGCCAAGCCTGTTGTTTAGTTTAAAATAATAAATATTATTATAATTTCATATAGTTTCCTTATGAAACAATCTCCAATTCTCAATTTAAGCCATTTAAATATAGGAACTGTGATTTCAATGTCACAATCAAGTGCCGCCTTAGCTGATTCGAATAAAATTACATTAAATTGTTGTCATTCATAGTTTTCCTTTGATGTTAGCGCTTCCCCAGGAGGCTGTGTGTGCGAACACATCACTAACTAAAATAAAACCAAGAAATATATTTCGAAGCGATTAAATATAGAACGGAACCCGTTTACCTGCAGTTTGTATTCGCATTGCAATGACAATTTTCATTTTTTCGGCACTTGAAGCGTTTTCCAAACGCAGGAGAAGAAAAGCCCCCAGACCTGGGTATATATCGAATGCGAACATGAATGGAAAATGCGGCTAAAAGCCAAGGCTTTTCTTCTCTTTGCTCTTCTTGACTTTTGTTGATGTTGCTGGCAGCTAGCTATTTTCGTGCATATTATTTCATACGCCTTACATTCTTCGTATTTGAGGCTTTTAATAAACCGACAAACTATTTTAATTTGTTTTATTTTTATTTCAAATGTGACAGGAATGATTGTTAACGATATCGCGACATGCTATTGTATATGACGCCATGATAATGAAATCAAATTCAGAAATTCAGAAAGTCGGAAATTCAGAAATTCAGAATTCAAAATCAGAATCCAAATCGAACGAAGGCAACGAAATCGAAAGCGAAAGCAAATTAATTAACTGAAACCGCAAATATTTGGTCACATATTGGTCACATATACCCCATTATACACTCCCCCGAATATATCCGAATATTCGAATATTTGAATATTCGAATTCTTCGGTTTGTCATATTTTCCCGCATTATTTATTAGCAATACTTAATATACAGTCGTCGGGACAGAATTCAGCTTTTTTAATTGCGATCACACGTGCCGGGCCAAAGAACATTTATAATATTTACGCGATGATATATGGAATGTTTCGGCCATAAAGGGACTTCTCATGGCTTCGTGGTTTCGGGGAAAATTCACTTTTTTCACCACTTACTTGATAAATCCGAGAGCTGTTTTCGGTACCCAACAACCGACACTCCTGGGAGTATTTTCGGGCTAAGCTCTTTCCTCGAGGAATTTCACTATCGTTAATTGTCGAAATTTAATGGTTTCTCATTGGGGCATATGTATCGCATGTTTATCCAAGATCACATGTTCTGTTGACTATTCTTAACTAATTTTGAAAGGAATTTTAAAGCGAAAACATCGCTGTTATTTTTAACTAATTTTGAAAGGAATTTTAAGCGAAAACATTGCTGTTATTTTCGGTGCCACAGATCACAAGAAATAGATTTCCGAATGGTTCTGCAAGGTCAAGAAAAGCAACGTGAATCACATATTGAAACTATTGAGTATAAATCTAAAGGTTCAATAATTAGTCTATTCTTGTGACTCCTTTTAAAAAAATCTTATTTTTAAACCATTTTTTAAATATTATAAAAAGATATTGTGTACTTTTGTCCACTAAAACCCTAGTTTTCTTCAGGAAACTTGAATTTATGTTGAGTAAATTAAGAGATTTAATCCTTTTACCCTCTTTTTCATTTATTCTTACTTCAGTTGAACATTATTTAATATATTAAAATAAACATTGTGTGTAAGTCTACAAAAATATTAGGATTACGGACGATTCTGGAATTATTGCTTGGTTCTTGTGAATTTTATATTTTTTCAATTTAAAAATCACAAATAATGACTAAAGAAATTTAAAAAAATTGAGGAAAACAAGTAAAAAGGATATACTTAAAAATACATATCAAAAGTTAATTAAAAAAGTAACATATAAATAAATTGCATTAAAATCCCAGATCTCTTTTGAAATAACTTACCCCGATTTTAGTTGAAGGCAAATACTTTAGGAAACTTTTATATTTTCTGAAAAAAAATCCATATGATCCTTAAATTTCCTAGAAAATCTCTAGAGAGTTTCCCCCGACCAGTGAGCCAGGTCCTGTAAAATGTTGTGCATTTTTCTGCCCTTTTCTGTACTTTTCTGCACTTTTCTCCGCTTTTCTGCGTTTCCATTTGCAATCCTTTCGGAGAGCGAGTCTCGCGATTGGCCAAAAAAGGGGCGTGTGTGCGAGAGCGTGAGGGCGAGAGACAGCAAAGGACGTGGCCAGAGCAGCGCTGCTCACGCCCACGCAGCGACGTCGACAGCGGAATTTGCACAACCATTGGCGGCATGAGAGAGCGAGAGCGGGCTAGTGAGTGGGCGAGTGAGTGCGAGGAGGCGAGCAGGCGACGCGGCAACATGTTGCACGAAGCCAAAGGCCTGGCCTGGCAACATGTTGGCCAGGCTGCGCAGGCGCAGCGACGACGTCGACAGCGGCAGCGGCAGTGGCAGCCGTGGCGGCAGCGCTCATTCAACTTTTCGTTCGTCATCGCCAAAGCATCTCTTCGACACGCGACTCACACACACACACACCTGTGTGCCCAGTGCTCTCCCGCCCCGCTCTTCGCTGGCCATGTTGTTGTTGTTGTTGTTGCGAAAAGTGCAAACAATAGCGCGCCGAAGAAAATTGCAAGCGAGCCGAAGGCAAACGAAGCGAAACGAAGCGCAGCGCCAGAGAGCGATCGCAGCAGTTCGGCTTGCTTCGGCTGCGGATCGGATAGGTAGCGAGAGAGAGCGAGGGAGCAATAGCGAGAGCAATCGCAGCAGCCGCCGGCCAGTGTTGGCAACTCTAGGGGTCATAAAAAAAGCTAAGCTGGAATTTGAGAAAATAGCTAGAAATTAAAGGGGGAATAGGTATTTAAATATTTTTGTTTGTTATTTTTTATAGAATTTTATTGATCTTAAGAATATTGAGTGAGAATTTTACAACGATCTAAACTCATATTAGGTAATTATGGTTTTAAAACTTAAACAAATGATAGCCGAATCATATTAAATTGGGATTTTAATATTTACCAAACAAGTTCAAATCAGTCTGAATTCCGACTTCCTTTAATTAAATTCTTTCCTGCTTAACTCAGTGCATTCCAGTTGTAGGTCACGCGAAATACCATACCTGGCTAGAAAATAGCCAACTTGGCAGCTCTGCCGCCGCCTGAGCAGAGCAGAGCAGAGCAGCGCAGCGCAGCGAGGCGCAGGCCAGGCAAAGCCATATACACGGCGGCCCGCACCGCCAGGCTATCTAGTAGATAAAAAGTCGCCGATCCGCCGACAACCTCGACGCACCGTCGCACCTCGCTCTCGAAAACAAACAAACAGCAGAAAAGCAGCAAAAATCAAAACGGAAAAGCAAAGAATATAAGAAAGAAATAAGAAACGAATCGAACGTAATATCGATCTCGATGCCGATCTGCTGCTGACTTCCAGAACATATATTATAGTGCCGCGGCCTGAACTGAACAATCCAAGTAGAGCCCAAGCTAAGGCTAACTCGCGACGATCGACCAATACCAATTTATGCAAACAAAATCGAAAATCGAATAGAAAATAGCGCAAGAAATTCGCAGGCAGCGAATAGAATATAAATCCAATAAATCGGCGCGCGAAACTCGCGTGTGTTATCTAATCTGCGAAGAGAAGTACAAGAAAATCGGAATAGGAATCGGAATCGGATTCGGAATCGGAATCAATACATATAATACATATCAAATATATAATATATCATATATAGCAATATACTAAGCAGAGATCGCGAGTGTGTGTGCCTTTGTTTTGTATTTTTTGTCGTTTTGGTACTCTGTGCAAGCGTGCTGCTCCCCAAGCCGGGCATCTAATCAATATACAAATACAAGTAATATATACACGCACGATCTGAAGCCAGATCAGGATCAGCATCAGCGAACATGGCCATCAAGCAGAGGAAGCAATCGGAGTGGGCCACGGCCACCGGCACAGTGCCGACAGTGCTCGATATGGACAGGAGCAGCAGCAGCAGTGCCTCAGTAATGGACACCGTTTCCTTCTCCTCCTCATCCGCCACCGCCACCTGCTCCTCCACCTCCACCACCACCGCCTCTGAAGATACCCACAGATCCCGATCCCGCAGAGCCAGCGAGAAGCTAACCTGCCATCTGCGCCACCTGCTCCTCGCCGGACTGCTGCTCTGTTTGGCGCTGGCGGGCGGGGCGGAGGGGCGGCGGCATGCGCCGCTCATGTTCGAGGAGTCCGACACGGGCAGGCGCTCCAACCGACCGGCAGGTGAGTCCAGTAACCATAATACTTACTTACTTACTTACCTACTATAAGTGTATATACGTTCCCGTATCGTGTGTCGTTCTCCACGAGCCATTTGCCGTTTTCCACTTGCCATTTTCCACTTGCCCAAACAAACAGCGGCGGCCGCAAATATAAAACATATTTTTCTAGAATTTACTTAGTTTGAGATCGAAAACTAAACAGAAATCAAGAAAGATATCAAGTAATAATTATTATATATTCATAACATGGTTTTATCACCTATCAAGCACCTCAAATATTTTAGTACGATTTTCGTAGTCCAAGAACTACTTAAGACACCGATCTGTTAATCCCCAAAAGTCCCTAAATTGTGTCAAAATATTTGCCTATATTTATCAATAGTTTATTTATGTTTTTAACATATTGAAAAAGGTTTTCCTTTAAGTTTTAAAATATTTTCCTTTACTAGATTTATCAGGGAAAGTGATACCAAGTTTCTTTAAATGAAATATTTATTTAATAATACTAGATTAATCTGGGAAAGTGATACCCAGTTTCTTTAAATCAAATATTTATTTAATAATAATCCCAAGCTTAGAGTTTCTCACCACAAATTGTTTATTATCAAATGACTCTTCTTAGAACTATAAATTATTAAAAACATCGAGAATTTCCAAGGAATTAAAGCTAAAATAGCTGATAAAAACTGGGAATATATACTCTCATATAGGTATTATTATGTTACCGATTTTATTGTAGGGCTACAAGTGTGTTAGGGCTTAGGAACTCCTGGGTTTTCCACGGCCGCTGTGCCTGCTGCCTGCCTGCAGTTGCATAAGATGCCGTGCATTGCGCATACGCCGTGTCGGCTGCCGGCGGGCGGGGAAATCCCCGCTCTAGCCTGCGCAGGTAGCAGCAGTAGCCAAGCCAGGTCTCGAGGCGGGACCTGCTCGCACCCCTAATCCCGATCTGGCCGGGGTGCGTCTCGGGATATTCCCAACACGGCACGGCACGGCAGGGCCCTTTTTTACTAATCCGGAAAGCGGGAATTCCCTTCCGCTCGCTGCCTGCTGCCTGCTGCCTGCTGCTTGCGCAGACGCTTCGGCGTCGTAAGCGGCTTACCAATCGATACAGATACAGATACATATTGAGATACAAATACAGATTGATCGAGAGCAATTGCAATTTGTTGCAGCTCACACGCTTGATTAGCCGCATTTCCTGTTCCCTTATGGACTTGCTAGCTCGCATACATCATGCTCTATTATGTTACCCCCAGCTTGCTTGCCGTTTTTCCTGCTGCATTTTCCACTTTTCCACTTTTCCATTTGCCATTTGCCCGTTGCCATTTGCCCGTTTCCATTTTTCCATTTTCAATTAAAAACAGATTGCGGTTTAACGTTGCAGCGCGACTTTGAAACGTTTCTCGTCTTACACCCAACGCGGTGCCGGGCCGTACTTGCTACCAATGCCGACGACTTACGGCCCAGTTGATGCCCTGTAGATCCCCCGGATCGGAAATACTCTGTACTAAGCTTTAGACTAATCCAGGTTACCCTAAGTAATCCCTATAGAAAAGTAGCCACACTTCCGAGTCAAATATCTCGGGAAGTAGGCCAGCTAGCCTGCTCAAGTCACTTGTTTTAGGCCTTTTGATTAATCTTAAATCTATGCCAAAAGTTTAAGCCAAATCGTAGGTCGCTTTCATGATGCTGGCCCAGCAAAATGGGTTAGTTTCGGAGAGAATGGTTGATACCAAGCAATTTGCTGGTGAAAACCTCTGCCATTTCCCGCTCCTTGATCGCTTACCAAAAATTAGGGCCCTGTAATTGGTTTGGGCCCTGATCGTAGATCGTAGATCGTAGATGGCACACTTTGACGCCCACGCAGCACCCACTTCCACTTCCCGAGATCTCTGTTTATACAAAGTCTTAGCATAATTTAGTCGTTATATGGCTGCGACCAGAGACACACTTATCCGGCGTTGCTCCGTCGGCGTTTCCATAGTTTTTTTCTTCTTATTTTTAATGAATGAATGAAAAGCCAACGCAGAGGCAGAGGCAGAGGCAGCAGCAGCAGCAACAACTACCAAAACAGTTCTTTTTTGGACGGCTTTTTCTCGTTTCTCTGCCGTATTATTTTTTCTCATTTTTTTCCCCCCACTTTTTGTGGCTAATCAAACGTCAAAGACCACGCAGACAGGGCCAGCAAACTACCAGCCAATTCGTTTTGTTCATTTCGCATTTAATTTAACTGATTAACAAGCTGACCGACCGACCGACGACCGACCGGGGCCACCTCTCCTCGCGTCCCACGGTGCCGCCATTCGTCAGCATAATTCATTTATTCAACTGTCTGCCGCCCAGTTAGGTGTTAAAAAGTTGTTAACTTATTTTTAATGAATGCGTGTAAAAACACCGCACACACACACACACACACACGGACAAAAACAAAACAAAAAGCAAAGAAAAAAAGACAAAAACCAAAAGAAGAGGTAAAAAAATAAAAGGCGACTCCGAAAAAAGGCAACGAAAAAAGATCAAGATGTGCCTACACGTAGAGCAGCCACAACAAGCCGCCGGCAACGGCAAAAAATCGTTCCGTTCATTTCGTTTCGTTTCGTTTTGGTTTTTTGATCCCTCTCCCCCTCTCCCTCTCTCTCGGCAAACATATCATGATCAGCAAAGAAGATGGAACGGAACAGGCCCCAGAGAAGTCGAAGCCAGAGATACTCTAAGGCGGGCTTTAAAGATATTCCCACACCCAAAAAAAAATATCATAGATCCTATACGATTGTTACATGAATTCTATACTCTTCAGTATGAAAAATTTCTTAAAAAGCTGCTTATTAATTTGATAATACGAAAGTATACATTTTATACTCATCTGCACCAATATTTCATAATAATCACTAACGCGACAAACAGAAAAGCACTAAATTCCAGCTATCGAATTTTCGATGTAGGTTCGTATAACAATAATACTCGAAAATACACAATTGAATCTTTGGAGTATACAAAATATACTTTGTAGTATATATTTGATATTTTTAAGTATACAATTTATACTAAACTCGTTATACTGCTTGAGTATATTTTTAAGACAACGCTTAGAAAGGTTAAACTTTTGTTTTTTTTTTGGGTGCACTTAAAAGCTCTTCTGGCACTTGAATTTATATATTTTTGGAACCCATTTCTGTGGCTTAATTTCCCATCAAGTCAGGGGTACTCTTAGCCAGGGTATTTCCCCAGAAAAACACGTTAAGACCGCAGCAGAGGGGCGGGGCTCAGACATTTGTTTGGGGCCGTCTGCGACAGCCACCCGAAATGAGCCACCGCCGCCGTCGTCGTCGTCGTCGTCGTTGTCAGTTGCATGTCAGCCACTCGAACGGGGAACGAGCTGAGCCGATCCGAGCTGAGCTGGCCAGGAAGAGGCTGGGGGCCAGCCAGGAGGAGGGCACAGTGCCAGTGCCAGTGCCAGTGCCAGTGCCATGCGAAATGCAACCAATTTGTTGCATTTGCCACACAGACGACGAGAGGCAAGAGGCGAGGAGGAGGAGGCGTTGCGCGCAGCGTGTGGGCAGAGGAAGCACTTAATGCCCACAAGGTGTCAAATTGCAGCAAACTCCGCTTCGCCCACCCCGAAAAAAAAAAAAAAAACACAACAAAAAATATCGAGGGAGAGCGGAGGGGGGGCCGTGTGTGTCTGGCGTAAATTAATTTGGCCAAGAGCGTAGGCCAAGTAGATACGCTGCGAGGCGATACGATCTCATTGAGTCGAATCCGTAGGCTCCGCGCCGTTTCCGTTCCAATGAATGGAACGAAGGCGAGATGGGGATTGGGGTTTGGGGTTTGGGGTTTGGGAGCTATGGAGTTGCCACAGACCGTAGACCGTAGACGGGCATCCGCCGAGAGTTGACAGCTAATAACAGATTTCTGCTTCTGCCGCCGCCTCGCGGACTCCTCTTTTTTATGGGCGCCATCCATCTGCATCTCCATCGCCATCTCCATCTGCATCTCCATCTCCATTGGCATCTCTCGGTGGCATTTGCCATGCCTTTCATTAGCACATGCCGCATTCTTGCCATGCATTAATTATCAAGACGCAATCAGCGCCGGCCCCTCTCGAGGGTCCCGAAGAAAGTCTTCTGTTCTTTTTGTTAATTTTTTTTCTAACGAAAGATATGGGATGCATTCGCACGCATCATCTACATGGCGGATCGCTGATAGAAACCGATTTTATCGGATGATTCGCCGGGTTTCTATGGTCCCCCCATTATTTTATGGCGCAAATAAAATTCAATGGCTTCGCTTGTCGCTTGTATAAAGCCATAAAGTTCGGCAAACAACAGGAAATCAACTAGCTTACCAAAGAAAAATATTAGCCAGCGTCTTGTGTTTATTTATGGGTGAGAAAAAAAAAATTTGTATAAAATTGGGGAGATGTTTAAATTAATTATAAAAATTTGCTCTGCGTTAAAAATATTTAATTGTGTGCAAAAATTATTTAAACAACTTAGGAAAATATTTAAATTAAATATACCAAAGTTCCCTTTAATATTTCATCCAACTAAAGACTCCTTTTTGATGACAAAAATTTTATAAGCTTAGGAAGATATATACAAATATATAAACTCAAGGGGATTCCAATGAGCGTTCGCTCTGAGTTAAATATATTTATTAATTAAAAAAGCTTTGCAAGGATATTTAAATTAAATATATTTATCCAAACCAATTATAAACCAAAGTTCCCTTTAATATTTCATCCAACTAAAGACCCCTCTTTGATGACACGCGGTGATTCTAATGAGCCTTCCGCCGCCGGCCAAATTTTTATTTAATTTTGTGTAACAATTCGCTGGCAATTTTTGTCGTTATTCGCAATTGGGCATGCAATTGCATAGCTCGACAATTAAATTTACCCTTTAATAGTCGCACATTCGTATATTTCGTGTGTTTTTCGTGCTAAAACGCCCACCAAAACGAGCAGAAATGCCGAAAAACGCCCGCAAATCGCGTGTCGCGTGACGCGCTTTGCCGGCTGCTGTTGTTGTTCTTATTCTTATTCTTATTGTTGTTGCTGTTGTTGTTGCCTTCTTGCCTGCCCATTCATTGCAGTCCCCAAACACCGAAAAAAAAAAAAACGAAAACAAAATACATCCTCAGCATATTTGTGCAACTTATCAGCGCATTTAAAATTAGCCAGGCAACAAAAACAGCCAAAAACCGCCAACGTATTCCGAATTTGCTTCTTTTTTTTTAGTAATTTTTCTCTTTTTTTGCTTTATTTTTGTATTTTTTTTATTTATATATTTTTGTTGTAGTATTTATTGTTGTTATTGTCTCGACATCTGTGCGGGGCAAGTCGCAGTCGCGTGATTTGGTTTGTAAATGGGAAAGGAAGGCGAGCGCGAGCACACACAGCTACGTTTTTGGGGGGGAATACATATATAAAGGCCAGGGGGATACGAAGGGGGGAAAATGCAAAAACTAAAACCGACAAAATAAAAATAGTCATTGAAAATGTTTACGGCCCCCGGCCTGGTCATCATTGTTGTTCCAAAAACAGCTAAAAACAGCCAGGAAAAAATGCAACAGCAAAAATGCAAAAAGAAATTTAAAAAATGGGATATATATTTAGTAAACTGCAATAGAGATGATCCATAAATCGTTTGTTTTTTAATAAATAATATTTATATATATTTAGTAACAGTGATATATGTAAATGATCCAAAGATCGTTTGTTATTTAATATATAATATTTGCAGATAAAGCTCTCAAGCTGCTTTTAGGGATTTATGATTGATAGGGAAACTGATGACTGCTTATACACTTTAAATTATTTTAAATGTGGAATTTAAGAAATTAAACATCCATAAATAATTTCCCCTTTTGACTCCCATATTATATGATAAATTATATTACATTTTAAATAATTTTAGCCCTAGAAGCCGACGCATTGTCCCAAAAAATGTGATCGCTGTCTTCTGTGCTTATTCAACAGTCGAATATTTGTCTTTTACATAAGCCAAAAAAAATCAGTGCCTTCTTTTTTTAGCGATTCTTGGCTGCAACCCCAGTGAAAACCCAAAAAGAAAATAAAGAAATAGAAAATCAACAGCGAGACCTGAACGAGCCCCTCTTTTTGGTGGCTTTTGGGGGCGTTTTGTTGCGGCTTTTTCACTTTTGAACTTTATTTTTACCTCGAGTTGGGGGTGCTTTCTTTCGAGGATGGAGCAGGAGTAGGAGCAGGGGAGCCTGTATTTGGTATTTGTCCATCGGCTTGGTGGCTGTTGTTGTTGCTGTTGTTGTTTGCTTTGTTGCCACCGCCGCCGCGTCCAATAATGTTTGCTCACTCGCACTTGGCCCGCGGCCCGCGGACCGCTCGGCGGAGCCCACTCTCAGCTGTCATAAATTATCAACGGAAAGGCGACCACAAGCGATGATGACAAGGCAAGCCCCCAGCCCCCTTTTCCATGCAACACACACCGAAAAAAAAAATATAGGAGATCACTTACGATGGCTAAAACTGACCTAAGATCACAAAATGATCTGAAAGATGGGTTATAGCATTGTTTGTATCAAAAAAGTACAAAAACCATAAGTCAAATTGATCTGAAAAATGGTATAATATGCTTTAAGAACACAAACGTTAATAATATATTTAAAAACATACTAAAAATTATCTGAAAAATGATATATAACATGGTTAGATCATTATATCGAAATGATCTAATGATGTAAATGATCTGAAAAATGTATTTGTACTTTGTATTAAGAAAGTACAATAACCATAAGTCAAAATGATCTGAAAAATTGTGTACTATACAATAAGAACACAAACACTCATAATATATTTAAAAACATACTGAAAATTATCTGAAAAATGGTATATAACATGGTTAGATCATTATATCAAGTCTTATAGAAAATCACATACTGAAAATGATCTGAAAAATGGTATTTATAACATGGTTAGATCATTATATCGAAATGATCTAATGATGAAAATGATCTGAACAATGGGTTATATCATTGTTAGTTAAATGTATCACCCTTTGTATCAAAAGATTACAAAAACCACAAGTCAAAATTATCTGAAAAATGGTATAAGAACACAAACATTCATAATATATTTAAAAACATACTGAAAATGATCTGAAAAATTGAAATCATTAGATAGATATTAGATAGATCATTATATCAAGCGTATAGAAAATCACATACTGATAATGATCGAAAACATGCTATATAACATGGTTAGATCATTATATCAAGTCTGGTATCAAAAGGAATAATTTAAAATCCATATAAAATAATCCGAAAAAATGTATACCACCCACCAATTTCATAATGTGATCTCCCCTGTTGCTTACCGTGTACTTTTCTCCTCTTTTGAGCGACGCACTTAATCAACCATTAGAAATCTTCATTAGAACTGGCGTGTCCCCAAAATAAAGAAAAAAAAAAAATAAAGAAAAAAAAAGAGAGAAAAAAGTAAAGGCCAGGCTAGGCAGCGAGGCATTTTGACTTTGTTTGCTTTGCACTTAAATAATTTAATTGCTTATAAAACAAACAAGTCGCTGGTGAACCATTTGAACAAATATTTCATTTAGTTTTATCGCCGCTCTTTTTTTTTTTTTTGTTGTTTGCCGCCGCCGCCTCGGCATTCATTCATTTCGATCGATCGATCGATTGATTGACTGATGGACTGATTGACAGCTCAACACTCGTAGCTGTCAAATTTTCGAGGAACATCGTTATCTCAGGCTACCATTTTCCCCATTTTCATATTTAAGATCATTAATTTCACTTTCCTTTTCGTTTGTCGCCTCGTTAAAACTTGGATCATCCTTTCGTTTGAATTGAATTTTATGATGGCCAACGTTGAGCTTTAACATTTGCGCTAATTATTTTGCCACAATTAATTAAGGCGCAATATAAAAATAACATTAAACAAGAGCAGCGGCGGCAGCAGAGGCGGCGGCAAAAAACGACGAAATGAGCAAATAAATAAATGTATAGAAAAGCGTACGGACATATGTATGTATATATGTATCTGAGAGATATATAGATAAATGAAAACAGCTTCGACTTCGGCCTGGTCTATATATTTCGCACAGGCTATATGCACCGATCTCTGCGCTGATCTTTTAACTCAATTAAAAGCGCGTACGAGCGCCAAAATTTTCAAAGGCACTTCGCTCTGTCCCTGTATATATATGTATCCATATAGCCGTATATCTATATAGCGGGGCCACAACAAATAAGACACACTGAAAGCACACAACACACACAACACACAAAAAATAGCCGACAATTCGACGCCGCCGCCACTGGTTCTGGTTCTGCGTCATGTGAGTCACAGCCAGTCCGCTGGCTGCGGAAAATCTTTTGGTCCATTTTCCATTTTCCTGATGACACATGTCTGGCCCACCCCAATAGCTCCTTGGTCCTGTTACTGCCTGACTGTAATTAGCACATTGTAGCAGAAACCACAAAAAAAGGAGAGAGGGAAGTAGGCATTAGTTTGTTGTCTTTATGCCCCAGCACAGGCCACAAAAATGTCTTGAGCTGATTTTAAAAAATATTAGAAGCTTATTCAAGGATCATAGGGATTATGGGAATTTTTTGTTTAAGGTTTTAAGGCTTTTTTTCATTTAATTATAATATTCTCCAAATTAAAAGTAACCAAACTCCCTTTTAATTGGATAATTCCTTGTGTTTTGTCGCCTGTATCACGGATGCCACAGATCGGGGTAAATATGGGGTAAAACCGCAGGGAAAGGGGCCGCCAGCATGGAGGGAACTAGCTTGGTTTTTAGTATTTTTAACATTTGTTTGCTAATGATTCGTGTGCCGCAAATGTGTGCCCAGACACTTTCGAGTTTCTGCAAAAGAAAAAGAGCAAAAAAAAAACCAAAGAAAACAGTTGTTGCACTTTTCTGTGAGTCAATGCACTGCAAAAAAAGATAAGAAAAATTCGAGAAAAATATAAGGCGACGGCACAATTTATTTCTAGACATTTCGTCTTAAATTAAACTTAAAAATAAAGCCAGTGGGGAATGCACTGCGCCCACACGGAATTGTCGGAATTGGCATGTAAATATTTTGCACATTTTCCATGATGCTTGTCCATCAATTGGCCAAGAAATTCCAAACCCGAAACCGAGTCCTAAGTGCACAAACAAACAAATAGCAAAATATATGAAGCAAATTTCTTTGCACAAAAACCAAACCGAAATTGGCCGCATATTTCTATATTTTCTGATATTTTTTGCGATTTTTTCGCGGTCATACATCAAGTGTCTAGACAAATTGTGGCAACACACAATAATAATAATAGCAGCTGAGGTTAAAAACAGGAAGTGGTGTGTCAGGAGGAGAGAGATAGCGCCCAAAGATGGGCGGGGATTTTTCGTCAATTATTTTCATAATTTCCCCCACTTACCTGCGGTATCTTTTATTATTCCATAAATATAAGAAGGCCATTCTTAAATTTTTCTTATCAAACTAGCTAGAAAAATGATTTATTTACTTATTTTAAAATAATAAATATAGGAATTAATGCTAAATATCGCTGGAATTAAGTGAAATTTCCATTTAATTCATTTGATTGTTGTGCGAGACACTTTCTGTGAAATGTGTGACATGCCGAGATCAAGACTTGCAATATGATTAATGGACTCTGGCTGCCCAGTCCCAGAGACTGAGGATTATCTGCAGCAGCCTCTATCCGCTCCGATCTCTCTTCTATTCTATGCTGCTGCTGTGTGTTTGTTGGGCGAGTATTTAAATTGTTTCGCACGCAAATAAAGCTGGCGCCAATGACGAGCAGCAACAACAAATTGATAAACGTCGCGCGTCGTTAGCGCCACTTATCACGTATACGCCATGGCGCCGCCAGCAGATCCGGCGGATTCGGTGGATTCATTTCGGATTCGCTGGTTGCGGGTGGCTCCGGCTCTCAGCTCTCAGCTCACGGCTCACGGGCTCTCGATCGCCGTAAATTTTGAGGCCACATCACGTGTATTTAGCTAATTACTTGTAGTTTATGGCCGCCACCCGCCGACGAGTATTTCTTTTTTTTTATATTTCTATTATTTTTAATTCCGAAAACAAATGTGATTATCAGGGCAGCATGATATGGCATGGCGAAGATATGGGAATCGTGAATGATGTGTGCGATAACCGCGGGGGAGCCAAACACCAGCAGCAACAGGTGTCAACTGGGCGACTTTAGCTACACGCAGCGAAAAATAGCTACCCTTAAAAAATCCTAAAAAAAAATATTAAAAGAGCTACCCTTTAAAAAATCCTACCCTCCAAAATTTAATTTCTATTCTATATTAATTATTACTCCATTTTCTCTATTTTTATTTCTTTTGGTTTAAAGCAAAGTTTTTTCAAGCGATTTGTCAGCGTTTTCAGAGCGTTTTTCTATCGCTTTCCTTGCTTTTTTAGAGCGTTTTCCTATCGTTTCCCTTACGTTTTCAAAGCGTTTGCCTAGCGTTTTTGAGGCGTCTTCCTAGCGCTTTCGAGGCGTCTCCCCAGCGTTTTCGGGGCGTCTTCCTTGCGTTTTCTTTGCGTTTCTTGCGTTTTGCTAGCGTTTCCGCTGCCGCTTTTGTTTAATTTAATTAAATATCATTGCCAGACAAACAACAACTACGAAAGCTACCAATTTTGGGCCTTTGCCTGCTCGATTTGATTTGTTTTTATCGTTTTCTCTCCGAGTTGCCCGATGCCCGTGTGTTGCCAAGCTTTTGTTGTCGGCGTTTTGCCTTTTTGTTTCGTTTACATTTTTTATGAGTGGCGCCAAAAGTTTTAGCATAATTTGGCCCGAGACTCGAACGTGTGTGTGTGTGTGAGCCTGTGTCGGTATTTCTAAATATATTAATAATTTAACGCGTCGCATTTTCGATTTGCATACGATTTGTGGCATTTTCGTGCAAAGTTTTATTTATTTTTTACCGCTCGCGCGCACCCAATTAACTAAAGTTGAAGTCGAAATCGAAATCCAAATGGTAATCGTAATCGAAATCGAAAACCCAAATGGATGCTGACAACCCTGCCAGACCCCCTTTTTTCGATTTAATCTTAAGTACACGGAAAGCAAAGAGTTTCTTGTAAAGGTATTATTTAACTTGATATCTTATCAATATTTATTAGCCTTTATTTACTAAAATGAATATCCCCGCCCTTTAAAGCATTTTAAAATATTTTTTAAAGCCAAAACTCGATTGATTTTACCTTTTTTCCGGTGTAGCGACTTGCATTTGTAATTGAAAACGCTGCCGGAAGCGACTCAACGCCTCTCAGCGAATGTGGCGCCAGGTTTTTTATACATTTTCTCTCTATTTCGCTATTTTGTTGTATTTTTTGTACTTTTCGCGTTCGCTCCGCACTTCTGATACCGATGATTCTGATTGCATCGAGCTCGCCCACCCGAAACCCAAACGAAATCGAAGCGAAACCCAATGCGAAAACGTGAAAATGACAGACGATAAACTACTGCCCGGGATGGGCTGGCATTTCCCAGCTGGGAGCCTTCTCTCGATTGAAGTTAATTAGTCGCTGATCGATAGGATTTGGTTTGGGTTTGGGATTGGGATGTGGATCTGGGCTGTGGGCGTCTCTGTCGCCTCGATCGGTTTATGGATTTTCATTATTATTATTAACCTCGCTCTGGCTCATCGGCGCTGATATATAGGCATCGCCAGTTGCCGCCGCCGTCGCAGCTATATATATTCCATATATATATATATATGCAATATATATGGGCAATTGCATCGCTGACTGGCGCCAGCAACCTGAAAAGAAAAATACAAATAAAATGGCAAAATGGCAAAATGTGGAATAAACATTCGAGAAACAGATCTTAAATGGCAATTGAGGAAGCCGCTTCCATTTATACATATATTTTATATTCAACTCTGTGTGTTTCCTTTGCTTTCAGTCACCGAATGTCAGTTTGGCAAGGTTCTGCGCGAATTGGGCTCGACCTGGTACGCGGATTTGGGTCCACCCTTTGGAGTTATGTACTGCATCAAGTGCGAGTGCGTGGCGGTAAGTCAACTTTACATTTACTTTACTTATTATATTTTTAATATTATTAAACTTGGATAAAAGCAGGAGGATTAGGTTGACAAATATTTATAGGCAGCAGGCTGTATTTAATTTTTAATTATTTACTAGAAACCTTAAATAGGAAAATACACTCAAAACTTCACCTGAAAAAATATAGAAAAAATTCAATCATGTTGGCCAGTGAAAAAACAGTTGAAAACCACAAAAAATTCAAATGCAAAATAGCTAACAAATTCCAACTGATGGGCGGCGTCGGGCGGATCCCCAGCCAAAAATTGACTAATGACCGTCGACATTCGCTACACGCGGAAAAGCTCAAGAAAATGCTGAAAAACTAAGAGGCTGAGAGACTGCGAATGAAAATGATTGTGTTTTCAGTTTTGGACGCGCTTAATTTATGGCATTTCCACGCATGATTAATATCGATTTGAAAGCTCTTTACGCGATATATTACGAATCAGAGCCAAATATTCTCTCAGCCTTGCCAAATTCAAAAACAAAATTCTGTTCGATCGAATTACGCAAAAAAAAAAAAAATAAGAAGATATATACAGAACACACTCGGTGTCCTCGTCGATATATAGATTTCGGTATTTGTATTGGAAAATTGGTTGACAAAAATTAATCGTTGTTGTTGCTAGTCTGCCATGGACCAGACGCGATTTCTCCAGGCCAAGCTATATACACTCTATCTATCTGTACCTATATAGGACGATCCGAGTATACTCGCATTTTGAGTTAATTTTTAATGTGTATTGCATAAAAGTCAGCTTTGAAATTAATTAATTATAATTTATGTCGGCTGCAAGCGTCGCAAATGAGCACATCATAAAATTATTTAAAACATGTTGCTGCTGTTGAACTTTAAGCACGGCGGCAACATCATCATCAGCCAGCCAGCCAGCCAGCCAGCCAGCGGTGGCGACCAATAAAAATTAATAATAAAAAACAGAGAAACATCAAAAAGACAAACACAGCGGCGGCACAGCAGACGGGCGAATTCGAAACAAAATAAATGAAATGAAATATAATTTTCTATATTTATATAAGCCAGAATATTGGTGGCTTGATTTAGACCAGATTTTTGGGGGCTAACAAGGCATAAATCAAGCCAGGCGACAGGCCTGGGAATCTTCGCTCTCTGCCTTACTAATTCCAATTAGTTTTTTATTATTTTATTTATATTTATTTTTTATTATTTTTTGTATTTGCAGATACCCAAGAAGCGCCGCATCGTTGCACGCGTCCAGTGTCGCAATATTAAGAACGAGTGTCCGCCGGCCAAATGCGATGATCCCATCTCGCTGCCCGGCAAATGCTGCAAGACCTGTCCCGGCGATCGGAACGGTAAGTCTTAGTCCACTTAGACTCCCTGAGACCCCCCCTTATAGTATCAATTACTTGTAGAAAAATTGCAACAAAAAAACAAATGCTGCAAGTGGCCGTGGGAGGAGGAGGTTCTACCAATTAGTTCGAATTTTTGTTCTATCTATTTTTCTTATTTAAAAGAGGATATTTAAAGTTGAGCATTTTTTTCTACCTTTTTTTCGTATTTAAAAAAGGATAATCAAAGTTCTCTCCAATAATTTCAAGCCTGTTAGCTTCCTAGAAAAAATCCCTTTGAAGGTTTATCATCTCTCTAGCTAGCTATTTATTTATTATGAAGATTTATATTTATTCCTACCTTTTTTTCTTATTTAAAAAAGGATATTTAAAGTTGAGCAATTTTTTCTACCATTTTTTTTCGTATTTAAGAAAGGATATTCAAAGTTCTGTCCAATAATTTCAAGCCTTTTAGCTTCCTAGAAAAAATTCCTTTGTGGGTTTATTATCTTTTTATTTATATTCAAGATTTATATTTATTCACCTATCTTTTTTTCGTATTTAAAAAGGATATTCAAAGTTCTTGCCAATAATTTCAAGCCCTTAAAGCTTCCTAGAAAAAATCCCTTTGAAGGTTTTTCTTCTCTCTAGCTAGCATTTTAATTATATTTAAAATGTATATTTATTTA
Organism: Drosophila lacteicornis; assembly: GCA_008044355.1. Classification (NCBI taxonomy): domain Eukaryota; kingdom Metazoa; phylum Arthropoda; class Insecta; order Diptera; family Drosophilidae; genus Drosophila; species Drosophila lacteicornis. Next base: position 320,477 of record VNKF01013945.1, read on the forward strand.
TATTTATTCAGACCCCCAATCATACGATTTAGTCTATATCCAAGCCCATAATTTGCGCCTAATGCTTCAATATTTTGACACCGACCAGTGTTTGTTGATAGCATAAATCGGGATTAGACACCGATTTGGCCCAATATCTCTGGCAGCTATATCTTGTCTGGCTTGGATATATAGCCATGAATAATTAAGCGTAACAGCGATGCCAGCTGCCGCACACACACACCCAGCTCTCTCTCTCTCTGTTCCGATCTGCCACTACTCGTATATAGTCTCGGGAAAGATCCCCCAACTTTTGGCCGAAACGCGTAAATTGTTTATGAAAAATTACTTGGCCCGAAATGAAGGTCAGCGCTACGCAATTTATATTTCGTTTTTATGTCTCAGTCTGTCGCCGATCGGCGATGATTCCGATTCCGAAACCTATCCCGGGATAATGGCTACTAGTAGCTACTTTTGCATTTATTTATTGTGCTTTCTTGTGTGTATTTTTCCCCTCTGTTTTTTGCGACGACTGCGTGTGTGTGTTTTGTGTGCTTTTTTGTTTTATTTTCAATCTATTTTATATCGCCCGAACGGCGCCTGTTTCTGTTGCTGTTTCTGGGGGCAATATTATCGAAACAGGCCGAGTATTTCAAGTATTTTGCCCGAGAGCACTTTGCCGGGGTCCCGGGGTCCCCATTTGGAAGCGCACGTGCCGCATTTTGCAGCGGCTAATAGACCAATTACCACCGAGTCTTTGTCATATATATTTAATATATAATTTTGTATATATATATTTAGGCTAATTTCGAGCCTCCAAAAGAAAGAAAAAGAGAGGCAGAGAGATTTCTCTGTGACATTTTTCACATAATCAGGCAGGATTCCAGTCTCAAGTCTCAAGTTGCTAGTTGCTAGTTGCTAGTTGCATGTTGCATGTTGCATGTTGCTTGTAGCTGGCTGTGTGGCATGGAGCTGCAAACTGGTTGGCCACCGAAACGGGAATGGGCAGCGAGGGGTTAAGGGGGCTGCATCACATCATTAGTTTCCGTTTTGCGGCAATTTTTCATTTGCTTATGCAAAGAGCCGTTGACCCGCGGGGACCTCACTTCCAGCCAAAAAAAAAAAAAAACCCTCGAGAAATAACAAAAACAATTTCACTTTTCCCCTCTCACCTTTTTTGTTATTTTTTGTATTTTTATTTGCACTTTTTTCGCTTGATTTTTGCGAATTTTTTCGCAATGTGAAAAAGGCGAAAACTCCCAACTCGTTTGCCATAAATAGTTAGAAGGCACACACGGGCGCGGCTTTTCCAGTGCGACGCGACGAGACGAGACTCTTTGGCTCTCACGCAGTCAGCCAACTCAGCTAGCCATCCCAGCTAGCCATCTCGGCCATCTCAGCCAACTCAGGCTTCTGGCCGGGCTATTGTACAAATATTTCGCAGCATCGCAGGCAGCAACAAAGCCAAACGGCAGCAGGCTGCCTGCAACGATCGCTTCCAAAGTTATTTTTTGCCTAACTTGGTTTTTTGCCTCATAGTCCGCATATTATGCCGGCACTGGAAGAAAAAATTGATACTTTTGAGGCCAGGCAGCACATGCCTAAGACACTTGAACATTTTTCTAATAATTCTTAAAGGGAAAGCCTTAAAAAGTAAATATGTGCTGCTTTGTTTGTTATTTGGAAAAATATTATTTATTTGGTTGAGGGAAATTTTTAATTATACAAATTAAAGGCCAAGAGACACAAATATTTTTTATAGTTAACTTTTTGTTTAACAAATTAAAGCCCAGGATTTATATATATATTTTTAATTTAACCTTTAAATTAAATAAATTCAAAAAGAAACGTCACTTCTGAAGTTCCTTTTTAAATTCATTTAATTTATAGTTGCCAGTCTTTAAAAATCTTTTAAAAATCTCCGAAACTAGCTCTCTCTTTATTTTATTATTTAAAAATATATATATAATAAAATATAGTTAACATTTTTTTAACTAATGAATGCTAAGGAGTTATATATATTTTTTAGAGTCAACTTCTTTTGAAATTCCTTTTTAAATTCACTTAACTTCAAGTTCCAAAGCCTTTAAAAATATTTTAAAAATCTCCGAAACTAGCTGGCACTTTTTTTAAATTATTTAAAAATATATATATCCTCCTTAGTGAGGCTCCACTGTCTCTTGGCTGGCCAGGGTCCTGGGCAAAGTTGTCAGGCGGCCCGGCGGCCCGTTGGCCCGATGCTCGATGGCTCGCAGCTTCAGAGGCTCGAAGCTCGAAGCTCATGACATGGCCATACATATAATCAACATCAACAATTGCCTGCCTTCGTTAAATGTCCATTTTGGGATCTCTCCTCGCATCTTTTGGCTCTGGCAGCGATCGATGCCGATCGATGCTCTGCTGCCTCTGCCATTAATTTATGCCGGGCATTATTTTTTGTTCGTTCATTTTTATAATGACATAACTCGAGCATTTTAACGCTTATTAAATTATCTCATTTGCCGCCACAAACGGCGGGCGGTCCCTATTTAAACCAAAAGCGGGGCGAAAAATATCCCCAGGTAGACACAATCAAAGTTAATGTTTCGAGTTGGAGTCGGAGTCGGAGAGTTGACAATTCAACTTGATGACATCTTTTGGCCATCAGTCCCGGCCCTTTTTCCCTTCTTCCCTTTCCCTTTGGCCATCTGCGATCCGGATTTCGATCTCGATTCTCGATTCCCAGCAGCAACTTTGTGGTGGTGGCCACAAAAGGATCGGAGATCGGCCCGAGATCGGGGTTAAATTCATTTTTATGGCCGGGCGTGAGGTGCGCCATCGAACAATAAAATCTCCGACTTTATCTTTATCTGTATCGTTATCTTTATCGGTTCTGGATCGGCAGCGGCAACGGAACTGTCTATTATGTTCCCACTCTCCCCAGTCCAGTCTTTATATTTTTTTTCAACCTCTTCTACCTCGTTTTTTTTGTTACCAACCTTAAGTGGAGATTGTGTGGCCGCGATAAGGCTGAGAAATAGAGCTAACAAGAGCTAACCAAATCGTATTGGAGATTAAAGGGGTGGGCAGAGAGAGAGAGACTGGACTGGGCTTACTTATTATCCCAAATGGGGTTTAACCTCTCCTTGAAGCTCTCTCTCCTGTAGATCATAATTGCCGGGTTACTTATCGCCGCGATCAGGCTGATCATGGTGCTGATCCCACCTGGTAATGTGACATGGCCGCCGTCAGTTCAAACGTTCTCGTTTTCGTTTTTTTTTTCTTAGTTTTTTTCTTGGTTTTTTGTTAATGAGCTGCTGGTGAGATTCCACATACCAAAGCGTTGACTCAATGCCCAAGGTGTCGTTTGTCTTTCTGCCTTTCTGGCTCTGGCTTTCTGGCTTTCTGACTCTCTTTGGCTTTGTCGGCTTCACCTCAACCCCATCCATGTGCTCCTCCTGCCGGGGCAACGTGTCGTCGTCTTTGTGCTCACCAAAACTCATTTATCTTGGCTTACAGCAGGGCTAAAAAAGTTCAGAAAAAACAACCTTAAAAAGAACGAAATTTTCATTCATCTGCAAGCGCGATTCAAGGGCAGCAGACAGACACCAATAAGCCCCAAGAATGTAGGGTCCACAAATTGAAAAGCAGCCGAAGACCGAAGCCGAAGGTAAAGCTGGCCTGGCCAGAACTGGCTGGCCAAGTGGCTCGTATTAAGATCAGGCGATAAGATCGGACAGCAGAAGCCCAGACTGGGGACCAGGTTCCAGGGCCCGGACTCGGTCGGACTCGGGACTCTCAATAAAATGCTATACAAGGTGTCAGATTTGTCGCCCTTCATTATGCGCGCTGCGCTCTTTTTTATTATTTTTATTTTTACTCTTATTTTTTACTCGTTGCTGTGGCGGCAGAGGCTTAAAATAATCGAAATGCCATCGACAGGAGGAGCAGGAGTAGACCCGGGCTTTAATCAGCTTTTGTCGGCCTTCTAACGAAGTCGGGAATGGGAATATGGGAATGGTGATTTATGTGAGCCTGGCTCCCTGCCCTGGCTGGGTGTCAATCAGCGGGACAGCGGCGGAAATGTGTCCACCTACTTTCACGGGTCCGAAATGAGCGTGTCATGTGGATTCCGGGAACTCCTTCCCCTCTCCGGCTGCGGCCTCTACCTGCCCTCAATTTATGCACGATTAATGAATGCCACCTGGGCTGGGGTTCGGGTTCGGCTTAGACTCCTACCTGGCCATTCATGGTGATCCCTAGCCCATTCACCATCCGCTCTGAATGGGCAACGGCTGCTTTGAAGCATTTGTTGCTATCTAAATTCCATTTAAGGTCGAATCTCACCCGAGGCTTCTTTCTTTCTTTCTCTACTTGCAGATACGGATGTGGCCTTGGATGTGCCAGTGCCCAACGAGGAGGAAGAGCGCAACATGAAACGTAAGTACAAAGGCGGACGAGAGGACACCCACCAAGGATAAATAAAAGGGGATTAAAAATCCCTAGTAAAGCTATAGCTTCCTGATCCTTAAAGAAACCCTCTTAAGAAAGAAACCTCTAAAGCTAAAGCTAAGTTCCGGCTCCCATCTTGATTATCAATTCATTTCGATTAAACGTTCATCTCTAGTCTCTTATATCGATTAATTAAGATTAAAGTGTCATCTCTAATTCCTATTATCGATTCACTTCGCTTGGAGATTCAACTCTAATCTCGAGTATCGATTAATTACGATTAAAGTTCCATCTTTAATCTCGATTATCGATTCATTTCGATTAAATGTTCATCTCTAATCTCTTATAACGATTAATTAAGACTAAAGTGCTATCTCTAATCTCAATTATCGATACATTTCTTTTAGATCCGTTTCTCTAATCCGTTTATCGAATTAATCGTTCAAATTCTTTTTGTAAATTTCACGCTAGGACTTATCTTTTTTTTGAATTTCAACTAATTATACCAATTTCCTCTCCTTCTCCCACAGATTACGCTGCGCTACTGACCGGGCGCACCTCCTACTTCCTCAAGGGCGAGGAGATGAAGTCCATGTACACCACCTACAACCCACAGAACGTGGTGGCCACCGCCCGCTTTCTGTTCCACAAGAAGAACCTCTACTACTCCTTCTACACCTCGTCGCGTATTGGCCGTCCGCGGGCCATCCAGTTCGTGGACGATGCTGGCGTGATCCTGGAGGAGCACCAACTGGAGACCACGCTGGCGGGCACCCTGAGTGTATATCAGAATGCCACCGGCAAGATTTGCGGGGTGTGGCGAAGGGTCCCACGCGACTACAAGCGCATCCTGCGCGACGACCGACTCCATGTGGTGCTCCTGTGGGGCAACAAGCATCAGGCGGAGCTGGCGCTGGCCGGGAAGGTGGCCAAGTATACGGCGCTGCAAACGGAGCTCTTTAGCTCCCTGCTGGAGCCCCCACAGACCACGAGTGGGAGAGCAGACCCTCAGCTGGCGGGAGCTGGCGGCACGGCCATTGTGTCGACGAGCAGCGGAGCCGCCTCCTCAATGCACCTGACCCTGGTCTTCAACGGGGTCTTTGGGGCCGAGGAGTTCGCCGATGCCGCTTTGAGTGTGAGGATCGAGCTGCCGGAGCGGAAAGAGCTGGTCTTCGATGAGATTCCCCGTGTCCGCAAACCCTCCGCCGAGATCAATGTCCTGGAGCTGTCCTCGCCCATCTCCATCCAGAATCTGCGACTCATGTCGCGCGGCAAACTCCTGCTGACAGTGGAGTCCAAGAAGTATCCCCAGTTGCGCATCCAGGGGCATATTGTGACCCGGGCCAGTTGCGAGATCTTCCAGACTTTGTTGGCACCCCACTCTCCCGACTCCGCGACCAAGAGCAGCGGCCTGGCCTGGGTCTACCTCAATACGGACGGATCCCTGGCCTACAACATCGAGACGGAGCACGTGAACACCCGCGACAGGCCGAACATCAGCCTGATCGAGGAGCAGGGCAAGCGCAAGGCCAAGCTGGAGGACCTCACCCCCAGCTTCAACTTCAACCAGGCCATTGGGAGTGTGGAGAAGCTCGGACCCAAGGTCCTGGAGTCCCTGTATGCCGGCGAGCTGGGCGTCAATGTGGCCACCGAGCACGAGACGAGCCTCATCCGAGGGCGCCTTGTGCCCCGTCCCGTGGCCGATGCCCGCGACTCCGCCGAGCCCATCCTGCTGAAGCGGCAGGAAACGGATCAAAATCCTCATGCCGTTGGCATGGCCTGGATGTCCATCGACAACGAGTGCAACCTCCACTACGAGGTCACCCTGAATGGTGTGCCCCCGCAGGATCTGCAGCTGTACCTCGAGGAGAAGCCCATCGAGGCCATTGGCGCCCCGGTGACCCGGAAACTTCTGGAGGAGTTCAACGGCTCCTACCTGGAGGGTTTCTTCCTCAGCATGCCCTCGGCGGAGCTAATCAAGCTGGAGATCAGCGTCTGCTACCTGGAGGTGCACTCGAAGCACTCCAAGCAGCTGCTGCTCCGCGGCAAGCTGAAGAGCACCAAGGTCCCGAATCACTGCTTCCCCGTCTACACGGACAACAATGTCCCAGTGCCGGGTGACCACAACGACAACCACATGGTGACCGGGGAGACCAAGTGCTTCCACTCCGGTCGCTTCTACAACGAGTCGGAGCAGTGGCGCAGCGCCCAGGACCAGTGCCAGATGTGCGCCTGCCTCCGTGGCCAGTCCAGCTGCGAGGTGATCAAGTGTCCGGCCCTCAAGTGCAAGTCCGCCACGGAACAGCTCCTCCAGCGCGACGGCGAGTGCTGCCCCAGCTGTGTGGCCAGGAAGGAGGCGTCCTCCTCCTTGGATGGAGGCAGCATCATCGACAGCTCCCCGGCTCTAAATGCCACGGATCTGCTGCAGCAGCGACGCGGCTGCCGGTTGGGGGAGCAGTTCCATCCCGCCGGTGCTAGTTGGCATCCGTTCCTGCCTCCGAATGGCTTTGATACCTGCACCACCTGCAGCTGCGATCCTTTGACCCTGGAGATACGCTGTCCGCGACTGGTTTGTCCGCCGCTGCAGTGCAGCGAGAAGCTCGCCTATCGGCCGGACAAGAAGGCCTGCTGCAAGGTGTGCCCGGAGGGCAAGCAGAGCAGCTCCGGCGGCCACAAGGCGACCCCGAACAATCCGAATGTGCTGCAGGACCAGGCCATGCAGCGCTCGCCCAGCCACAGTGCCGACGAGGTGCTGGCCAACGGCGGCTGCAAGGTGGTCAACAAGGTGTACGAGAACGGCCAGGAGTGGCACCCCATCCTCATGTCCCACGGCGAGCAGAAGTGCATCAAGTGCCGCTGCAAGGTGAGTGTCCAGAGTCCATATTTTATATTTATTTTTGAGCTTAGTTCGCTGAGCGATTCATTTCGATTGGAGTATCGATTAATTAAGATTAAGATCGATTCATTTCGATTGGAGTATCGATTAATTAAGATTAAGATCGATTCATTTCGATTGGAGTATCGATTAATTTAGATTAAAGTTCCAGCTCTAATCTCGATTATCGAATTACTTCGCTTGGAGGTTAATCTATAGTCTCGAATATCGATTAATTTAGATTAAAGATCCGTCCCTAATCTCGATTATCGATTCATTTCGATGAAGTATCGTTTAATTACGATTAAAGTTCCATTTCTAATCTCGATTATCGATTCATTTCGATGAAGTATCGATTAATTTTGATAAACGTTCCCTCTCTAATTTCGATTATCGATTAATATCTCTTAGAGGCACATCTTTAATCCGTTTATCGAATTAATCGTTCAAATTCCTTTTGTAAATTTCAAGCTAAGACCTATATTTTCTTTGAGTTTCAACTAATTAAACATTTTCCCTTTCGATTTTCTTATTTTCGCAGGACTCCAAGGTGAACTGCGACCGCAAACGCTGCTCCCGCTCCACGTGCCAGCAGCAGCAGCAGCAGACGCGCGTCTCCAGCAAGCGGCGCCTGTTCGAGAAGCCGGACGCAGCTGCTCCGGCGCTGGACGAGTGCTGCTCGACGCAATGTCGGCGCTCCCGGCGCCACCACAAGCGCCAGCCGCACCACCAGCAGCGCTCCGCCGGCGCCAGCGGCAGCAGCAGCTGAGCAGCTGGCCAGGATCGGGATCCTGGGACCTGGGATCCAACGCAAACCCATATAGAACGTCGTTGTTGTCGTCGTCACGCAGCAATGGAAACTTGTATTATACATATATGAAGGCAAAAATGGGAATCCAGAAACGTAGAGAGAGCAAGCGAGATAGAATGAGAGAGATAGAGAGGGATAGCAAGAGAGAGTAGCGATCCTTGTGAGAAAGGACCTTAAAACCAGTGCAGTTTGCTTTAAATTCTCCAGCGTAGAATTTTCTATAGAAAGCATTTTCTGAATTTCTTTTCCCGTAACTCCCCCCCCCCCCC